>WNGS01123560.1:0-10441 GCA_020271785.1 Procambarus virginalis
ATAATAGGCTGTAGTTTCCTTTTACATTGTTGAGCAGGCTGCTCTAGTGGGGCGGGTGCTCGGTGGATCGAATGTCGTCCTCGGAAACTGTTGAAGCTGGTTCTGATAAACACTCTCGTTCTGCTAATTCGAGAGTCCAACTTCTCTAATGTCTTTAGGTAGTAGTGCCTTTGCACAAAACTCGTACTACCCTCAGGATGCCTTGGTGATCTGGGTGGATTGCAACAATTTTTCCTATAGGCCATTCTGACCTTGGTCCATCACTGTCAACTAATACTAGGTCTCCTGGTTTAAGTTGTACTTTATTATAGGGCTCGAAGCTCCATAGTGGTACTCTCGTAGAGCGGTGGGGTACTCTCGAGTCCACACCTCATTCCACCTTTCATTACTCTTGAGAGATGTTGGTAACTTTGTACTAAGTCACTCCTGGTTACATGGAAGGATCGACGGGGTCCTCTTCTGCCAAAGAGGTATCAGAGGGCTCAGCAGGCCTCCATGTATTAAATGCGAGGGACTCAGAGGCTCTCTCTGTGAGAAATCATTTGATAGATAAGATAATTCAATTTCCACGACGAGTGTTTGGAGTTCTGAGTAACTAATTTTCTGTCGATGCAAGGTCTTCCTTAAACACTTCTTGACAGTCCCTATCATACGTTCGTAGAACCCACCTTGCCAGGGGCTCTGGGAGCAATAATTTCCAGTGGCATTGTCGTCTCTGCATGACAGACTGCACTTCTGGATGATTCCATATCTCTCGTAAGCAGGCTTCTCCTGCCACAAAATTTGAGCCATTATCAGATATCATGAGTTTGGGACAGGATCTGCGAGCTGCAAATCTACGAAAAGCTTGGATGAAGGCTTCAGCACTCATGTCAGAAGTCACTTCTAGATGTACGCCTCGTGTGGTAGCACATGTGAAGAGGCAAATATAAGCTTTTACTGGTATCTTATCCGGATTGCCAGTGAGAAGCAAGGCTCCTGTGTAATCAACACCAGTGGTCTCAAACGGACGAAGATGAACTACTCTCTCTTTAGGGAGTGGTGGAGGTCCTGGGTAAGGGCATACTCGGGCATCGTAGCGTTTGCAGATTATACAGAACTTAATGATTGATTTGACAGTTTGACGACCTTGAGGAAGCCAATATTTCTGTCTGAGGTCGGTGAGAGTGTCTAACACTCCACCATGCAAAGTACCATATTGATGGTGATGTAAAACTAGAAGTTTTGTAATAATGTGGTGACGAGGTAGAAGGATTGGATTCTTTGTGTCCAAATCAATGTTAGCATGAAGCAAACGTCCTCCACACCTTAATATATTATGAGTGTTTGTATCATACCAGATACCTAGAGACTTGGTTAATTTATCTGGAAGATTTTCATATTCACTTCCATATGTCTCTTGTTGTGCACGTTTGATCCAGTAGATGATAGGATTGGGAAACTTATGCTTGATTCCTATCTTAGCAAGAAAATCAAACACATGTGCTGTCACTCTTAATAACTTACTCAAGTTAGAATAATTGTGAAGATTAATAGCTGAGATTCGATGAGGTTCTGGGTCTTTCATGGGAGTAGTGATACTGGTCACTATGACTTGTGGTTTCTGTTTGGGCCACTGACCACTAACAAGCCATGAAGGTCCATTAAACCACATCGAAGACTTACTTAGCTGTTTAAATGTTAAACCTCTTGATAAGTAATCTGCAGGATTGTCCTTAGTGGGGACATGTCTGAATTTATATCCAGCAGATAATTCATGAATTTCCCTAACCCGATTACTAACGTAGGGAGTTTTATTATTGTTATTTCTTACCCATTGTAAGACTGCCTCGTTGTCTGACCACACTACGATCTCACCAAAGTGAATATTATTGAGTGGCTTGGTCAGGCAATGAGCCAATCTTACTCCCACCAGCAATGCAGCTAACTCCATTTGAGGTAAAGATCTCTTCTTGATTGGAACAACTCTTGCTTTAGATGTGAGTAAAATTGATTGTGCACTATTGACTAAGTAGGCTGCAGCGCCATAAGCTTTGCCAGAGGCATCGCAAAAAATGTGCAAATTTGTAGGTAAGTTTTGTCCTGAAGCATTACGAGGAAATTTCATAACACCTAATTGATTGAAATCCGTTGCGAGTATTTGCCATTTATCTTGCAACTCAATTGGCAACGGATCATCCCATCCCATATGTTTCTGCCAGCATTCCTGTATTTTAATATAGGACTAAGTAAGCCTAAAGGGTCAAATGGTTGACTGACATATGAGAGTAATTTTCTCATGGTAAGGGATGAATTACTGGTTTGTATTGACTTGACATTCATTTCGTCAGTACCTGTGTTCCATTCCACGCCCAGAACTTTTAATTGATTAGGCACCTGATAACCCGGAAATTCTTTCTCGATTATCTGGTTTAATGATTTATTGTTTGAGGCCCATGATTGTAGTGGCATATTGGCTCCTAATAACTCACGGTTAGCCTCATGGTAAATTTCTACCAATTTGGATTTGTCATTTGTAGTTCCCTGGAAATTATCGACATACAAGTTGTCACTGATCTCTGCCTTATAAGGGCTATTTGACTTCTTCAAATGTGTATCTAATGTGCTTGAAGTAGAAACGGTGAGGAAGTCGCTCCAAAAAGCACAGAGGCAAACCGATAGGTTATGACATCACTGTCAGGATCAAGGGGATCCTTAATCCAGAGAAATTTGGTGTAATTACGATCCTCCTCTTGCAAGCCTACTCTAAGGAAAGCTTTACTGATATCAGCAGTATAAGCGAAAATACCAGTACGGAATCGTAACAGTACATCATGTAGCCTTTGTGTTAGGCTAGGTCCCGTTTGGAGACATTCATTCAAAGACACGCTGATTGCCTTCACTTTGGCACTACAGTTGAAAACAATAGGTATTGGTGTTGTCAATGAATCTTTCAACACAGCGTGATGGGGTAAATAGTGACCTGTTTTTCGGTCATCATTATCAACAACTTCAATAAATTTACTGTTGAGCTGTTGCTGAATTAATTGATGGTACATATTAATTTATCTGGCTGTTTCTTCAGCCGTATTAATTGTGACTGTAATTGAGAGGCTGCCATGAAATAATTAACTGGAAGTTGTGGATGATTCAACTTCCATGGCAATCTCACCCAATATTGTTTGTCTTTATAGACAACTGTATCCAGATATTGCTGGTAAGTCCACATATCATCAGGACTTGGTTGTTCAGGGACAATACCTAAAGTGTCTAAATCCCACAAACGACGTACAGGTGGATCAGACTCATTATCTTCAGATATTTCTCTGAAATGTAGGGGTGACTGTTCCAAGCCTAGTCACTCCACTATTGCATTGTTATCTTGTTTGTTGGTTGACGCTGTTTTTTGTTGGAAAAGCACCGGTCCAGTAAGCAACTTGCCTCCAGCAGATGACAACTAATTCATTCCGTGTTGTCTGGTGCATCCAGTTATAATTTATAATAATGATCAGCGCCTATAAGTATACCAACATCTGTGAGGCAGTCAGAATTTATTTTGTAATCTGCTAGCCTCATGCGGTTTCGTTTAAGATACCTCGCAGTGCGAGCTAGTCCTGTGACCTGCAGGTCTGAAGGCAGTTTATCTACTACTACCGCTTGTATTGGACTAGTAGAAGATCCAAGTCTCACTAATACCTTGACTACTTGGTATTCACGAGGTCCACTATTAGTCAAGAACCCAGAAATATTCAGTCTCACACTTTTGGCAGGTTTTAATTTTAACTGCTCAACTAATTGTTGTGTGATGAAAGTTTTCTGTGATCCTTGATCAAAGAGACCTCTAGTGTTAACTCTAGATTTCCTGTTTATTAGTTTGAGTTGAGCTGTAGGCAGAGTGGTATTATTGCTTGACTCAGTAGCAAGTACACTTATTTCCTGATGTACCTTGCAATATTGTACTGTGGTAGAATTCATAGAATTCTCCCCAGGTGTCACAGATTGGGTAGAAATTATTCTACATAAGGCATAATGATGTACACCTTTGTGGCATCTACTGCATAACCGTAGCTGCACAACACATTTACTGGGCTCATGAGAACCCATGCACTTAGTGCATCTTAGAAAAAGCATGCTTTTTACCGTCACAGACGTTACATCTATATATATATATATATATATATATATAATATATATATATATATATATATATATATATAATTATATATATATATATATATATATGTATATATATATATATATATATATATATATATATATATATATATATATATATATATATATATATATATATGCGAATGAAAACTCACACCCCAGAAGTGACTCGAACCCATACTCCCAGGAGCAACGCAACTGGTATGTACGAGACGCCTTAAACCACTTGACCATCACGACCGGACATAATGAGGTGATAGCCGAAGCTATTTGAACCACCCCACCGCCGGCACTCGGATGGTTATCTTGGGCATAGCATTTTACCAAATCACCTCATTCTTTGGGGCACACGTGAGGAACACAAATGCGAACAAGCCTGAATGGTCCCCAGAACTATATGCGAATGAAAACTCACACCCCAGAAGTGACTCGAACCCATACTCTCAGGAGCAACGCAACTGGTATGTACAAGACGCCTTAAACCACTTGACCATCACGACCGGACATAATGAGGTGATAGCCGAAGCTATTTGAACCACCCCACCGCCGGCACTCGGATGGTTATCTTGGGCATAGCATTTTACCAAATCACCTCATTCTTTGGGGCACACGTGAGGAACACAAATGCGAACAAGCCTGAATGGTCCCCAGGACTATATGCGAATGAAAACTCACACCCCAGAAGTGACTCGAACCCATACTCCCAGGAGCAACGCAACTGGTATGTACAAGACGCCTTAAACCACTTGACCATCACGACCGGACATAATGAGGTGATAGCCGAAGCTATTTGAACCACCCCACCGCCGGCACTCGGATGGTTATCTTGGGCATAGCATTTTACCAAATCACCTCATTCTTTGGGGCACACATGAGGAACACAAATGTGAACAAGCCTGAATGGTCCCCAGGACTATATGCGAATGAAAACTCACACCCCAGAAGTGACTCGAACCCATACTCCCAGGAGGAACGCAACTGGTATGTACAAGACACCTTAAACCACTTGATCATCACGACCGGACATAATGAGGTGATAGCCGAAGCTATTTGAACCACCCCACCACCGGCACTCGGATGGTTATCTTGGGAATAGCATTTTACCAAATCACCTCATTCTTTGGGGCACACGTGAGGAACACAATTGTGAACAAGCCTGAATGGTCCCCAGGACTATATGCGATTGAAAACTCGAATGAATGAAAACATTATGTCCGGTCGTGATGGTCAAGTGTTTAAGGCGTCTTGTACATACCAGTTGCGTTGCTCCTGGGATATGGGTTCGAGTCACTTCTGGGTGTGAGTTTTCATTCGCATATAGTCCTGGGGACCATTCAGGCTTGTTCGCATTTGTGTTCCTCACGTGTGCCCCAAAGAATGAGGTGATTTGGTAAAATGCTATGCCCAAGATAACCATCCGAGTGCCGGCGGTGGGGTGGTTCAAATAGCTTCGGCTATCACCTCATTATGTCCGGTCGTGATGGTCAAGTGGTTTAAGGCGTCTTGTACATACCAGTTGCGTTGCTCCTGGGAGTATGGGTTCGAGTCACTTCTGGTGTGAGTTTTCATTCGCATATAGTCCTGGGGACCATTCAGGCTTGTTCGCATTTGTGTTCCTCACGTGTGCCCCAAAGAATGAGGTGATTTGGTAAAATGCTATGCCCAAGATAACCATCCGAGTGCCGGCGGTGGGGTGGTTCAAATAGCTTCGGCTATCACCTCATTATGTCCGGTCGTGATGGTCAAGTGGTTTAAGGCGTCTTGTACATACCAGTTGCGTTGCTCCTGGGAGTATGGGTTCGAGTCACTTCTGGGGTGTGAGTTTTCATTCGCATATAGTCCTGGGGACCATTCAGCCTTGTTCGCATTTGTGTTCCTCACGTGTGCCCCAAAGAATGAGGTGATTTGGTAAAATGCTATGCCCAAGATAACCATCCGAGTGCCGGCGGTGGGGTGGTTCAAATAGCTTCGGCTATCACCTCATTTGTCCGGTCGTGATGGTCAAGTGGTTTAAGGCGTCTTGTACATACCAGTTGCGTTGCTCCTGGGAGTATGGGTTCGAGTCACTTCTGGGGTGTGAGTTTTCATTCGCATATAGTCCTGGGGACCATTCAGGCTTGTTCGCATATATATATATATATATATATATTAATATATATATATATATATATATAATATGCGGAAAAACCACAAAGAATTTGAGAAAGGGGGGTGAACGTTTCGGCTTCTCAAGGCCTTCGTCAACACCAGACTGACTGAGGACAGGAGAAAGAAGAATCAGGTCAGCATCTAGACCTGACCAACCCATCCCTAGGAAAGGATTACCAGAACACGAACGGACAAAGAGGATTAAGCGGTCAGAGAATTAAGGAGAAAGATTAAGGAAAAGCCTCATGAACACACTATAACTGAATAAACAATTGTAATGAGACATTGTATGCCTCAATTTAAGAGTTGTTTCTTAAACTGTTGTGTATATTGTAACTTAAAACTGGGTCAAGTTTGTACATACCAGTACTAATTGAGAAGATTTGGACATTGACTAATTAGCGCAGACTCGATTAAATTCCGTTCACAAAGCCATGCATTGACAATGCTTTTACCCCATCGCAATTAATAGTGTGATCACACAAACTTGTGAGTAGATACAAGCATAGACGTTTGGCAGTTCTTATACTATAAGCATGTTGGGACATATGCAATTGTAAGGATTTTCCTGTTTGTCCAAGGTACACAGATTCCCTACAATGATTGTGAGTCTGTGTACCTTGACAAACAGGAAAATCCTACAATTACGTATGTCCCAACATGCTTATAGTATAAGAACTGCCCAAACGTCTAATGCTTTTATCTACATACAAGTTTGTGTGATCACACTAATAATTGCGATGGGGCTAAAAGCATTGTCAATTGCAATTGCTTTGTGGAACGAATTTATCGAGTCTGGCTAATTAGTCAATCTCCAAATTTTCTAATGTTAGTACTGGTATGTACAAACTTGACCCAGTTTTAAGTTACAATATTACACAACAATTTAAGAAACAACTCTTAAATTGAGGCATACAATACTATATTACAATTGTTTATTCAGTTATAGTGTGTTCATAAGGCTTTTCCTTAATATTTCATCCTAATTTCTGACCGCTTATCCTCTTTGTCCCTTCCTGTTTCTGGTAATCCTTTCCTAGGGATGGGTTGGTCAGGTCTAGGTGCTGACCTGCATCTTCTTTCTCCTGTCCTCAGTCAGTCTGGTGTTGACAAGCCTTGAGAAGCCGAAACGTTCACCCCTTTCCCAATCTTTGTGGTTTTTCCGCATACAAATGATCAGTGTTTAGTGATGTCGTCAATTGCATATATATATATATATATATATATATATATATATATATAATTATATATAATATATATATATATATATATATATATATATATATATATATATATATATATATATATCTGCCCTCCTGAGAAAGGTCACGACTCTCCTGGAACTACCCAAGCAATGGCACAACCTCCTCTGTTTGGCAACATATGTCTACCACCCCTGCAAGGAGAGACAAAACCTTAGCTGCCTCAATCATCAAAGCTATAAATGATTTTCCCAGGGAGGACAACCAGGTCGCCCTCCCACTCGCGCGAGAAACACCCCAGGCAGGAAGAGCAACAGTGCCATATCCGAGACATCAAAAATCAGAACATCAGTCACCAAGAAATAGAAGAAGGAAACACTATTGGCGCAATAAGAGTTCATCACCAGTGAGGACTCAATTGCCGATAGAGATGCCGCAACAGCTCAAGCCCTAAGGGAGAAACACCCTGCCAGGGCTCCGAGTGAGGACACATTGTACAAGTGGGGGCTACCGGAGCAGAACCTCTCTGGGTGGCTGAATCTGATGGTCCATAAAGCAGCCATGTCTTCCCAACCGGATCAGCAGGTGGTTCACAGGACTAAAACCCAACCACCTCAAGCAAATGCTCAACCCTGCACTGGGTGACATTGCAAAGAACCTCTTGGTGGAACTAACCAGATTCACAATAAGTACATGTCTAGCTGGCAACATACCACCTTCCATAAACCTATTTTGTTTTGGAGTCATCCCTCTTTGACTCTAAGAAAAGGAGGAGAGGATCAGGCCAATAGCTGTGTGCAATTCTCTCCGGCGTCTATCGCAAAGGCAGCCGCAAGAAAGTTAGTGATGCAGCGTCCACTGCTGAAGCCAAAACAGCTTGTGTTTGGCATTCCACAGGTGTGAGCGGCAGCCCATGCAAGCTCGAGCCTTTCATCGCCAATATCCAGACGAAAAGGCCCTTATCAAGCTAGATTTCAAAAATGCCTTCAATTTGGTGCGGAGGGATGCTGTACTCCGTCGGTTCATAGTCTTTCCTTCCCTCTTCCCTTTCGTACATTCAGCTACAGTATCGATCTTAAGTACTTTTTGGCGAACATGAATTGACTCGCGGGGAAGGACGTCCAACAGGGTGACCCCCTGCTTCTCTCCTTTTCTGCTTAGATATCAAACAAGTCACAGAGGTCCTGTCCACGAGCTTAACATCGGTTCTTGATAATGGTACCCTAGCTGTTCCCAAGACTCCCTCCTGGAGGACATCAGAAAAATCCAGGAGCTAAGATGCAGTTTTAAGCCTCACCCTGAACCTTCTAAATGTGAAATAATAGTTCCAACAGGCATCGTAGAGAGAATAGAGGGTCCCTTCTGCCAACACCACAAAACTAACCTGAAGACACACACCCTAGGACCCCCTGGGGTTGAATAGCCATCGATGAGGTCCTTGATAAGAAATCTCCGACCTTAAGAGATGGATGGAGGATTGAGGATATTGATGCTCATGTATGCACTCTACCTCATCACCAGATGTCCTGTCCTTCCCCAGGTCTACTACCTACTTTCTGAGGTTTCACCATCTTACACGTAGCCAAAACTAAGTGAGTATGACCGGTACTGAAATCATGCTAGAAAAACCCTTACCTCATCTTTTGATGACCTGCAGTGGAAACAACCTCTCTTCCCGTAAGACTTGGGGCCTCGGAGTTCGAACAGCAACGCAAATCGCTGTTCCAGCCTTCCTGTCCTCCTTATCAGCCATCCGACGACCTGTGAAGGAAATTCAACCTGCCCACTACATCAGCTGGCATGTTAATGATCCCCAATTTTACATCCTGTGCCACATAGTTGGGCTCTCGTGCAGGCCATCACCTCAACCACCATCCCCAAAGCCCACAGGCAATCCAGCTGGGATGTCCCCATTTGTATACAGAAGTTGTCTGCAGAGTGCCTGGGTGCTGCATCAACCAGCACGTACATTGCTTCGCCTCAGCATATAGCAGCCCCACATGCAGGGGATTTCCTGTTAGCAACCCCAATGTCGAGTCAACTGGCACGCGTCTCACCCACCACGCCCTCCGAATTGCTATTGGCCCTCCGCCTTGCTGCCCCAATCCACACCAGATATAGGTGTATTTGCGGCGAGGTGGTGGCTGACTAGTACTGGCCACCCTGGCCCCTACTCTGCCAAAGCACGGAGGATGGCACTCGAGACAGCTGAAGTTAACGACATCATCAAGAGGAGTTTCACCACAGCTGGATTGCCCAGCCGAGAGAGAGCCTCGTTACCGAACGCCCCGTAACTCTGATGCTCTTTTGGTCGCCCGGATGGTACACAGTGAACCCCTCAAGAACCTGCAAGCAGTTGGTATGGGACCACCCAAGTAGCGTATCAACCCTGGCTAACACCAATACATTGACCTCAGTTTGCACAACCGGTGGCGCTGCCACCCACAGGGAGCAGCCAATCCCGTTAGTATAGAAACTTGATCACCACTACAATTTGTCCCCATGGCTTCCGAGACACTGGCGGCCTGGGGTAAAAGTGTTCTAATTTTTTGAAGGAACTGGGTTCAGGCTCATTGAACAAAAGGGACCCAGAGCTGCCAGCTTTCTTTTCCAGCGCCTCAAGTGCGAATACAGAGGGAAATGCGCACTCATCCAGGGTTCCTGACCGCCTATCTGAGGCGCTGGAGGAACTCGACACCTATTATAACCATCTTTGTAACTATATGTAACGTCCTTTTTTGTACACAGTTTCAAATAAAGCAAATATATATGTGTACATACAAAGAAGTGGGGGTGGTAGGAGAAGAAAATATTAGTGTCAGTGAGAAACCACAGTCTCTCTGAATACGTTTTATTTTTTTCTCCGAGGCTATGGGTCCCATCATTGGACCAGGAGGTGGTACCCTCACAAACTTTATATATATATATATATATATATA
>WNGS01123562.1:0-11512 GCA_020271785.1 Procambarus virginalis
TATTATAATCCCTCCTGCTTTTTTCCCTTTACTGTTAATATAAAACTCTCCTCCTCCTTGGCATTTCCATTTGACTTGGTTCATCATATCTTGTACTGGTTGTCCTCTAATTTCTTCCTCCTCCTCGTCCTCCTCCTCCTCCTCCTCCCGTGTATGTCTCAAACGTATGTGCATGCACATTGAGAAATTACCTAAGAATAGTTACAGGATGAGAAGTTATGCTCGTGGGAATGTTGAGTACTCACCTATTTGTGCCTGCAGGTTCGAGCTCCAGCTCTTGGACCCTCTTTTCTAGGCATTGGTTGTCTAATGCAATGACTCCTGAGTAGTGTATTATGTGACTAGAGGGATGCGCGGCCTCAGCCAGGTGGACCCCTGCGACTAGAGGGACACGCGTCATCTGAGCAGGTGGACCCCTGCAACTAGAACCGGTGCAGCATTGGCCAGGTGAGCTCATTAGAGCCAGCTGGCCATGTGGTGCGCAGGTGTCTTGCCACATAGTGTTGTAAGGGATTTTCCTGGAAGTTGGGGTGGTGTCGACGAGGTGAGCGTCCGGTGTTTGGGTATGTGGTCAGGGAAGATTGTGGGTCATGTTGTTTGGGGGGTAGGGGAGTATGTAGGGCTATGTGGTATGTGCTAGAGTATGAGGTAAGTGCTCTTGAAGGTAATGGGCGCGTGTCGGACGCGTGTGAGCGTCCGGTGTTGTGGGTATGTGGTCAGGGAAGATTTGGGTCATGTTGTTGGGGGGTAGGGGAGTATGTAGGGCTATGTGGTATGTGATAGAGTATGAGGTAAGTGCTCTAGAAGGTAATGGCGCGTGTCGGACGCGTGTGAGCGTCCGTGATTGGGTATGCAGTCAGGGAAGATAGGGTCATGTTGTTTGGGGGGTAGGGGGTATGTAGGGCTATGTGGTATGTGCTAGAGTATGTGGTATGTGGGTATGTTGTTAGTGTTAGAGTAAATGAATATGTATGTTTGTTTTCCGTAGACTTAATCCCATGTGTAGATAATAGTTTTGATTAAAAAATGACTATGTGTTGCTATGTAGAGCTATGTGTAAGTGTGTAGGTGAGAGGGGTCCCAACATATGTTGATGGGGTAGGGGAGGGAGGGTGAGGGAGAGTGAGGGAGCTTCCCCTAGGCGCGAGAGGGTTGGAGGGTCATTGCGGTTTTTGCGTTTCTGACAGAGAGGAGAGGCTCTTAAGATGTGATATGAGATGAGGTAGCAGTTGACGGAGAAGGTTTGTTTTATGTAACAAATGCATGGAAGGGGGGCAGTCCAGGACGGATGTAGACCATTACCCACTTACCTTAAGCGTATTTCCTTGTACCTGGTGATCATATCTCCCCTCCCAGAGGGCGCGCAATGACTGCCTCCTACATGGCGGGGGATGTGGCTACCAGCACTGGGGGGAGTGACGGTAATGGGAGATTTACCATCTCTTCTCCTCTCTGTCTCTCACTCTTGACACACACACTGGGACATAGCAATGAGTATGCCATGAGCGCAACATCAAAATTCCAAAATGCAGTCCTGGGAGTTGACATACATTGATTAACAAGATATCTGATTATTTATACAACTTCTCTCTACATTATATGCAGGGTTGTATAGCGTGTCAAGAACTACTACGTGTTGCTAAACAGTCAATCTCACACAAGGCAGTCATATGGGCAGAGCCGCATAAAGGGTCAAGGACTGAACACGCAATTCATTTAGCTAATCACGTTACAATCATGACGTGCTAGTTACAAAATCAAAATAAGTCTGCACATCGACGCTTGAGACGTGATCACTACCTACAAATTTTTGTTAACTGTGTTCGCAACATCGGTGTCCAAATAAATATCATTTAAGCGTATACTCAATCTCCTACACCAATTATTGCTGTGCAGACCTTATAAAACACAACGGCGTTATCATAGCAAGACAATGACACAGAATGTTCAAGACTCCTGAATGAGTGAAACATCAACCCGTTCTTGTTAGGGTCCAACCTTCGTGCAAGTTTGAGGCGTAGTGAGACGAGCGAGGTACTAGGGTGACCCTACCATCACCCATCCACCCCCACCAATCCCCCATCCCCACTCCCACCCCCCCTTCCAAGCCCAAACCATCAAGCATCACTTCACCCTACCCAGACCAGATGTTCTGTGCAAAGCCTTTAGTATTATTTCTGATCATATGTGTAACCTTGTGTCGCATCGCGACCAACATGGTAACATCGTTCTTTGCTCAATAGCATTTTTTTTAAGAGTAACGAGAGTCATAAGGTCGTCTTCAATCTTATTATTATAACAAATCATAATTTTTTTTGTAAACACAACTGCATGGGATACACATAGCAGTCAGTCAGTGGTCACTCTCTCTCTCTCTATTCAGATTATTTAATAGTTGGGGAAAAGTAACATCAATTCCTTTCTCCTGCTGCCGCTGTTCACGTATCTTTTTCATTTCACTTGACTGACAGCTCACCAGAGGATGGAAGACTAATGTCAATTTTCGAGCCCCCATCTCTCCCACCCTTATAACCCTATAACGTAACATGACCAACATGATGACGTCGTTCTCTGCCCAAATATCATTAATGTAACGTGACCAACATGGTAACATCATTCTTTGCCCAAATATCATTTTTAGAGTAACGAGCAACTTTCGGTCAGATGTCTGAATATTGAAATGAGAACCGTGTTTAGCCCTTACATTCCAAACACAATAAAATATTAGCACAAGCTTGTTAGTTCTTGTATCACATAACGTAGCGTTTATTCAACAACTGGTAGTCATAGCATAATAGTTCTTGTATCACATAACGTAGCGTTTATTCAACAACTGGTAGTCATAGCATAATGTAGCTTCATATGCACTGTGGTAAAACAAACAAACAAACATACACAGCGCGGTCAGTCCTCGCTATACCTCAAACGCGTCGTTCATTTTCTCTCCCTTAGGTGAGCAATGTTCCCCAACATACAAATTCCAAGCAAAGTAAACATATATAAGACAATGCGGAAAAACATAGTCTTGATACTATTATTAAATTGACTTGTTCATTATCCACGAGTTCAAGCTGCCTTGAACTCGGACCTACATTATCCAAAACAAACTTTCCGCTATCCAAATAAATAAAATTTGAAAATGTGCGCGTGTCTACTCATTCCATCTCGTCAGGGTCGGACCTTGTGTCTTCCCCTAGCGCGAGTTTTTTCACTCACCATCGTCCTTCGCGCTCATCAGCCATTAGTGACGTTGGATCCAGCAGAAAAAAAAACAGAGTCTGCTGACAGTGTGACAGTTTTAGCCCTCTGTAACTCATTGTAACGCAAATCATCTTTCTGCAATCCAAATAACATTATATCGTTACGTATCGCGTTTTACTGAATGAGGGAAACATTTTACATCTTAATAGGTGTTTCAAGTAAATGAGCGAACGAGTCACTACCACATACCTGCGGGTAGCGAGCATTCTAGCGGTACCCTCTTGAAGCGTGACAGACGTCTGGCCAGCTGTGGCCGACGCACACATGCTCTTATGTCGGCTAACCTACACTCACATCCGACGACACATGCTATCACATCCATCACACATTATTTCCTTAACCATGTAGTCTCTCACTACATTTCTCCTAGCTTCTACCATCACTCAGTAACTCAGTAAGTCAAACAGCAAAGCGGACTGAAGACTCTAATATGTTATGGGATAGACTGCTTCACTCTCGAGTTGAGTCATTAGTGAAATACACGGCTTCAGTTTGGTGTGACATAGCATTTAAAGTTTCGTCAGGCTGACCTTATGCCATTAGCACTGTATGACAGTTTAGTTAGTTTAGTTCATTTATTATGCACCCCATACCCATCTTGTGGGCGGTAGTGGAACGGGTTACAGAGGCACATAAGGGACTCAGGGACTGAACCCCACAATTCATTTAGTTAAGCAAGTTACAATCTTGATCAGCTAGTTACAAAATTCAATATAAGTCAGCCCATCAACAGTGGGTTCGAGACCGACCACAAGTACAGTTTCTAATTAAGCAGTGTCAATTTCACTTGGCCTCAGATCTACAGGATCTTGTTGAAGATTTAGTTTAACAAAAAGTGAAACACGAGAACATGAACTAATAGGTTGAGATAGGAAGAAAGGCTTTGCAGAAGATAAAAGAGCTGAGGAGACATGTTCGCTACCTACATTTCTTCATGTGAGATTATTTAGTTTAGTTCAAAGTTTCCTAATCTTAAAATATTACTATCATCATCATCATCAACAACTTACAGGGTGTCTTAGTCATTCAGTTTACAACTCGGTAAGTGTTTACTGAACGTGGGAATCACTTCATGTGTTATTATTTAGTTTAGTTTAAAGTTTTCTGTCTTAAATTAAATACTACTATCATCATCATCAACATCAACAACAACTTATTGGATGTCTTAGACATTCAGTTTACAGCTCAGTAAGTGTTTACTGAACGTGGGAATCACTTCATATGCGATTATTTAGTTTAGTTCAAAGTTTCCTAATCTTAAAATATTACTATCATCATCATCAACAACAACTTACTGGATGTCTCAGACATTCAGTTTACAACTCAGTGAGTGTTTACTGAACGTGGAAATTGTCACATGTGTGGGCATTTTGTTTAGTTCAAAGTTTCCCATCTTAAAATATTACTATCATCATCATCATCAACAACTTACAGGGTGTCTTAGTCATTCAGTTTACAACTCAGTAAGTGTTTACTGAACGTGGGAATCACTTCATGTGTTATTATTTAGTTTAGTTTAAAGTTTTCCATCTTAAATTAAATACTACTATCATCATCCATTGTCAGCCATTACTATTCGTATCATCAAACTCCAAACCGGATCTGCGGTCCGAGTCGGGACCCTAGGTCCTGACTGGTTTGGAGTAGAGACGGGTTCAAGGAAAAATTGGGCACACAGGAAATGATTTCGACGTTCAGTAAACACTTACCGAGTGGTTAACTGAATGCCCGAGTGTCCAATTCGTGGTTGATGATAGTATTTAATTTAAGATTGTGAAACTTAAAACTAAACTAAATGCCCACACATGTGACAATTTCCACGTTCAGTAAACACTCACTGAGTTGTAAACTGAAAGACTAAGCCAGCCAATGTATGGTTGATGATGATAGTAATATTTTAAGATTGGGAAACTTTAAACTAAATGACCACACATGTAGCGATTTTGCATTCAGTAAACACTTACTGAGTTGTAAACTGAATGTCGGAGCCAGCTAATACAAGGTTAGTGATAGTAATATATATATTTTTTTTATTTTACGATGGAGAAACTTTAAACTAAAAATGAGGACACATGGAGGGATATCTATGTTCAGTAAGCAGTTACTGACTTGTAAACTGAATGGTTGAGCCATCTAATACATGGTTGGTGATAGTAATATTTTAAGACTGGGAAACTTTAAACTAAATGACCGCACATGTAGTGATTTTGCATTCAGTAAACACTTACTGAGTTGTAAACTGAATGCTGGAGCCGGTCAATACAAGGCTTGTGATAGTAATATTTTTTTTTTTACGATGGAGAAACTTTAAACTAAAAAATGAGGTCACATGGAGGGATATCTATGTTCAGTAAACAGTTACTGAGTTGTAAACTGAATGTCTAAGACACCCAATACGTTGTTGATGATGATGATGATGATAGTAGTATTTAATTTAAGATAGGAAACTTTAAACTAAACTAAATAATAACACATGAAGTGATTCCCACGTTCAGTAAACACTTACTGAGTTGTAAACTGAATGACTAAGACACCCTGTAAGTTATTGATGATGATGATGATAGTAATATTTTAAGATTAGGAAACTTTGAACTAAACTAAATGCCCACACATGTGACAATTTCCACGTTCAGTAAACACTCACTGAGTTGTAAACTGAATGTCTAAGACATCCAGTAAGTTGTTGTTGATGATGATAGTAATATTTTAAGATTAGGAAACTTTGAACTAAACTAAATAATCACATATGAAGTGATTCCCACGTTCAGTAAACACTTACTGAGCTGTAAACCGAATGTCTAAGACATCCAATAAGTTGTTGTTGATGTTGATGATGATGATAGTAGTATTTAATTTAAGAAGGAAAACTTTAAACTAAACTAAATAATCACACGTGAAGTGATTCCCACGTTCAGTAAACACTTACCGAGTTGTAAACTGAATGACTAAGACACCCTGTAAGTTGTTGATGATGATGATGATAGTAATATTTTAAGATTAGGAAACTTTGAACTAAACTAAATAATCTCACATGAAGAAATGTAGGTAGCGAACATGTCTCCTCAGCTCTTTTATCTTCTGCAAAGCCTTTCTTCCTATCTCAACCTATTAGTTCATGTTGTCGTGTTTCACTTTTTGTTAAACTAAATCTTCAACAAGATCCTGTAGATCTGAGGCCAAGTGAAATTGACACTGCTTAATTAGAAACTGTACTTGTGGTCGGTCTCGAACCCATTGTTGATGGGCTGACTTATATTGAATTTTGTAACTAGCTGATCAAGATTGTAACTTGCTTAACTAAATGAATTGTGGGGTTCAGTCCCTGAGTCCCTTATGTGCCTCTGTAACCCGTTCCACTACCGCCCACAAGATGGGTATGGGGTGCATAATAAATGAACTAAACTAACTAAACTGTCATACAGTGCTAATGGCATAAGGTCAGCCTGACGAAACTTAAAATGCTATGTCACACCAAACTGAAGCCGTGTATTTCACTAATGGCTCAACTCGAGAGTGAAGCAGTCTATCCCATAACATATTAGAGTCTTCAGTCCGCTTTGCTGTTTGACTTACTGAGTTACTGAGTGATGATAGAAGCTAGGAGAAATGTAGTGAGAGACTACATGGTTAAGGAAATAATGTGTGATGGATGTGATAGCATGTGTCGTCGGATGTGAGTGTAAGTTAGCCGTCATAAGAGCATGTGTGCATCGGCCACAGCTGGCGAGACGTCTGTCACACTTCTTCTTCTTCATGAGAATAGGTGCAGTTTGCATGAAGGGTTAACCCTCCCGATGACTGCACCAGGACAGAGGTAAGGAGATGCGTTGACGGTTAGGATGAGAAGAAAGTCAAAAGCGGTAGATGTGATGGGCCGTAGAGAGAGGAGAGGCGGCGAAAACTGAGTCGAACGTTAGAGGGAGACACCCCGCACCGGGGGGCAGGGTGTCGCGGTCACGGTGGCAGCCACGCACGGCTTAGCAGTGTGTGCAAGACGGGAACTAATACTTCTCCGGAAACTTGTATATCGGAAAGCGCAAGCAGTACGCTTCCCAAATCACCCGCTCGTCAACGGGCAGCCGGCCACTAGGCAGCGCCCTCGGCTGAGACATCCTATCCGGCACCCGATACACAAACTCCTTCACCCGCGACACCCAGATAGTGGACGAGCACCATGGGATCGGAAGCACCCGGGCATCTCGATAAGGGCCCAACTCCGGACCCTCACAGGGCACGACTCCAGCAGACGGAACCAGGCAATCCCCAGACCGGAGCAAGGAAGGAGGGGATACAGCAGGGGATGCAGGCGCGGCACCGACCCCACCACCGGGCACAGGACCCGAGGCCCCCCGGCACACATCTTTCCGCAACATCACGACGAGGTCCCGATCATCAGGGACAACCCCCCACTGCGGAGATCCAACAGCAGGAGACGCAGGAGGAGAGGCACAGGTAGCAACTTCGGAGTCTCGCACAGCACCAACATCCTCGGAGTCTCGCACAGCACCAACATCCTCGGAGGGGGGCGCCAGATCATCATACTCCCCCACCTCCTCCCAAGGCACACCACGAGGGGGAGACACACTCCGAGCCCGCCGTGAACGCTTCGAGACAGATCGCACCACACCACGCCCAGCAGGCTCCGCCGCAGGCACGGCCACCATCTTCACATCCACACAGGTCACACCAGCACTGTCCGAAGAGTCCACAGAGGCCACATCACCCACACTGTCCACATCATCCTGGGAAACAGCCTCAGAACACCGACGCGCACGCTTCTGCAAAGGGATGGAAAGAGCAGAACTACAGTTGTCAGCACACACAGGCACGGTAGGCACCTCTCCCTGCCGAAGCACCCCCTCTAAAACAGCAGAACCCGTATTCCCGGGAGCCGGTATCACATCCACAGGCGGGACATGGACCTCCACCGGGACATCCTGCACAACACGCAGCTCAGGCGACGGCCCAACACCCACACACACCGGCTCAACATCCCCAGGGGCCACAGCAGGCACCAGACGGGTCGTGCAGGCCGTAGAATTCACCTCAACAGGCGGAGCAGCAGACAGGCAACCAGGCGCCGCAGGCACAGTACCCACTCCATCCTCAGAACCGTCCGAAAGTAACAAGGGTGGGAAATCCTCCGCACGAAAAACATGCACCCGACCAGCTGCTCCCACGTCGCACGCTGCAGCCAGATGACCCTCGTGACCACACCGATAACAGGTGCGCGGTTGACCCCGATACTGGCAGTGGAGCGTGTATCCCAACACGGATATCGACGACGGTACACTACACTTCAGCGACATCGTCAGGGTGCGGGAGCCGTCAAGCATACCAACACAGTGCCCGGCAACGACCCTGTTCCAACGAACACTTAACACTGTCCCAAACCGTTCGAAACAGGAGGTCAAAAAGCCGTCCTGAAATTCGAAGGGGGCGCCATGCACCGCCACAGACGTCAAGGTGACACTAAGATTCACTACCTTAACGGAGCCAGCAGTATCAGGGAGAGGGTAAACACGCCCCTCACACCGCTCGAGAAACGCCTGAAAGGCAGCCTGGAGGCGGAACTTTACCACAGCACGGTTGCCCTGAAGCAGCTGGATGCCCACCAGGTCCGACAGCTGCACATGAAGCACGTCCACCAGGGCGACACCAACCAATGGATGGTCTACTGGTACCGTAAACGCCAGACCAGCCGACAATGTCCTCTTCACTGGGGGGCGAGAAGTCCCCATGGCTAAGCAAACGTCACCCTGTCAGTGGCAGACCACCACCAGCAGGGCAAACCAGCAATCACCCAACGTAAACACTAGCCAGTGCGGAGAGACCTCAGGAGCGTCCGACCTGGCCGGTGGTCACCACGCAACTCCTCCTGTCACACTTCAAGAGGTGTACCGCTCGAATGCTCGCTACCCGCAGCTATGTGGTAGTGACTCGTTCGCTCATTTACTTGAGACACCTATTAAGATGTAAAATGTTTCCCTCATTCAGTAAAACGCGATACATAACGATATAATGTTATTTGGATTGCAGAAAGATGATTTGCGTTACAATGAGTTACAGAGGGCTAAAACTGTCACACTGTCAGCAGACTCTGTTTTTTTTTTCTGCTGGATCCAACGATCACTAATGGCTGATGAGCGCGAAGGACGATGGTGAGTGAAAAAACTCGCGCTAGGAGAAGACACAAGGTCCGACCCTGACGAGATGGAATGAGTAGACACGCGCACATTTTTAAATTTTATTTATTTGGATAGCGGAAAGTTTGTTTTGGATAATATAGGTCCGAGTTCAAGGCAGCTTGAACTCGTGGATAATGAACAAGTCAATTTAATAATAGTATCAAGACTATGTTTTTCTGCATTGTCTTACATATGTTTACTTTGCTTGGAATTTGTATGTTGGGGAACATTGCTCACCTAAGGGAGAGAAAATGTACGACGCGTTTGAGGTATAGCGAGGACTGACCGCGCTGTGTATGTTTGTTTGTTTGTTTTACCACAGTGCATATGAAGCTACATTATGCTATGACTACCAGTTGTTGAATAAACGCTACGTTATGTGATACAAGAACTATTATGCTATGACTACCAGTTGTTGAATAAACGCTACGTTATGTGATACAAGAACTAACAAGCTTGTGCTAATATTTTATTGTGTTTGGAATGTAAGGGCTAAACACGGTTCACATTTCAATATTCAGACATCTGACCGAAAGTTGCTCGTTACTCTTAAAATGATATTTGGGCAAAGAATGATGTTACCATATTGGTCACGTTACATTATTGATATTTGGGCAGAGAACGACGTCATCATGTTGGTCATGTTACGTTATAGGGTTATAAGGGTGGGAGAGATGGGGGCTCGAAAATTGACATTAGTCTTCCATCCTCTGGTGAGCTGTCAGTCTAAGTGAAATGAAAAAGATACGTGAACAGCGGCAGCAGGAGAAAGGAATTGATGTTACTTTTCCCCAACTATTAAATGATCTGAATAGAGAGAGAGTGACCACTAACTGACTGCTATGTGTATCCCATGCAGTTGTGTTTACAAAAAAAATAATGATTTGTATATAATAAGATTGAAGACGACCTTATGACTCTCGTTACTCTTAAAAAAATGCTATTGAGCAAAGAACGATGTTACCATGTTGGTCGCGATGCGATACAAGGTTACACATATGATCAGAAATAATACTAAAGGCTTTGCACAGAACATCTGGTCTGGGTAGGGTGAAGTGATGTTTGGGTTTGGGCTTGGAAGGGGGGGTGGGAGTGGGATGGGGGATTGGTGGGGGTGGATGGGGTGATGGTAGGGTCACCCTAGTACCTCGCTCGTCTCACTACGCTCAAACCTGCATGAAGGTTGGACCCTAACGAGATGGGTTGATGTTTACTCATTCAGAAGTCTTGAACATTCTGTGTCATTGTCTTGCTATGATAACGCCGTTGTGTTTTATAAGGTCTGCACAGCAATAATGGGTGTAGGAGATTTGAGTATACACGCTTAAATTTCAATGATATTTATTTGAACACCAGATGTTGCAAACACAGTTTACAAAATTTGTAGTAGTGATCACGTCTCAAGCGTCAATGTGCAGACTTATTTTGAATTTTGTAACTAGCACGTCATGATTGTAACGTGATTAGCTAAAATGAATTGCGTATTCAGTCCTTGACCCTTTATGCGGCTCTGCCCATATGACTGCCTTGTGTGAGATTAGACTGTTTAGCACATGTAGGTAGTTCTTGACACGCTATGCAACCCTGCTATAATGTAGAGAGAAGTTTATAAATAATCAGATATCGTGTTAATCAATGTATGTCAAACTACTCCCAGGACTGCAATTTGAATTTGTATGTTGCGCTCATGGCATACTCAATGCAATATCCCAGTGTGTGTGTGTCAGAGTGAGAGACGAGAGAGAGAGAGAGGAGAGAGAGATGGTACATCCCATTACCGTCACTCCCCCAGTGTTGGTAGCACCATCCGCCCATGGAGGAGGCAGTCATTGCGCGCCCTCTGGGAGGGGAGATATGATCACCAGGTACAAGGAAATACTTAAGGGTAAATGGGTAATGGTCTACATCCGTCCTGGACTGCCCCTGTGGTGTCTGGTGTATAGCTGAGATAGTCTTGGTAGTAAGTTGATGTAAGTCATTCCTGGTACTGACTTTAATAATAATAACGATTACAGACTATGGCTCCCAAGCTTGGCAGGCGTCCTGTGCTTTGTTTACGTCTT
>WNGS01123563.1:0-10035 GCA_020271785.1 Procambarus virginalis
GGGCCTTGCATAGTAGGCTGAGAAGTAGTGAGTTCTGGCTACTAGGTACGACATATATATATATATATATATATATATATATATATATATATATATATATATATATATATATATATATATATATATATATATGTCGTACCTAGTAGCCAGAACGCACTTCTCAGCCTACTATGCAAGGCCTGATTTGCCTAATAAGCCAAGTTTTCATGAATTAATATATTTTCTCTAATTTTTTTCTTATGAAATGATAAAGCTACCCATTTCATTATGTATGAGGTCAATTTTTTTTTATTGGAGTTAAAAATAACGTAGTTATATGACCGAACCTAACCAACCCAACCTAACCTAACCTAACCTATCTTTATAGGTTAGGTTAGGTTAGGTAGCCGAAAAAGTTAGGTTAGGTTAGGTTAGGTAGGTTAGGTAGTCGAAAAACAATTAATTCATGAAAACTTGGCTTATTAGGCAAATTGCACCTTGCATAGTAGGCTGAGAAGTGCATTCTGGCTACTAGGTACGACATATATATATATATATATATATATATATCTGGTACATACATACAGTATATGAGAGTAAGGACAAGAACAGAACATATCGATGCCAACACAGAAGACAATGTTCAACATAACAGGCCAATTACACAGGATTAATCTTTGTATGTAGATACCAGCTGCCTCGTATGGGCCAATAGGCCTTCTGCGGTTACCTCTATTCTTATGTTCATATGTTTCACCCCACATTTATCCCTTATCTATATATATATATATATATATATATATATATATATATATATATATATATATATATATATATATATATATATATATATATATACATAGAGTGGCACCTCGACATACGATTGCCCCTACTTACGATAAATTCGAGTTCCGATATAAATTTCATCAAAAAATGCGACTCGACATCCGATGGTGTCGTCGACATCCGATATTTGTTGGTACACGTTCGGGTCGGCCGAGCGCGTGGTTTCCGGTCACGCGGTCCGACCTGCCTCAGTTTACTACAGCTACCCGCTTAGTGACGATCGCGCCTATAAGAAATTCCGCTTTTGTGGTGATTTTTTGCATTTTGAACATTAAAGTAATTATTTTCTATCGTGCCATGAGTCCCAAGAAAGTCAGTGGTAAGGCTCAACATATGAGATCCCATGTAAGAATGACCATAGAGCAGAAACAAGAGATCATTCGTAAATATGAAGACGGTGTGCGGGTCGGTGAACTGGCTAGGCAGTACAACAAATCTCAGTCAACGATATCCACCATACTGGTTAAGAAAAAGGACATTATGGGTGCTAAAGTGATGCATCATTACAGACAAATGTTAAATCGAATGGAAAAACAAATGTCTCTTGACAAAATTGTAGTGAGACAAACAAGCACTGAACAACAACCAGGTCCTAGTGGTATTCAGGCAAAACGTAGGAGAGAGAGTACCCCAGAGAAAACATCACTGCCTGATGTGATAATGGAAGGGGACTCCCCTTCCAAACAATAACAACTCTCCTCCTCCCCCCTCATCACCATCTTCCATACGCCATCGAAATCCCTCCATAAAGGCAAGTGAAGTTTTGGTACTGTATTGTAGTTAGAAAAAAACATTGTATTCAGTATAAAATGTATTTTTATGTTAATATTTTGGAAGGTGGGGAACGGATTAATTCAAATCCCTTTATTTCTTATGGGAAAATTCGCTTCGACTTCCGATATTTCGACATACGATCCGTCTCTGGGAACGGATTAGCATCGTAAATCGAGGCCCCATTGTATATATATCGTACCTAGTAGCCAGAACGCACTTCTCAGTCTACTAAGCAAGGCCCGGTTTGCCTAATAAGCCAAGTTTTCATGAATTAATTGTTTTTCGACTATCTAACCTACCTAACCTAACCTACAAAGATTGGTTAGGTTAGGTTAGGTAGGGTTGGTTAGGTTCGGTCATATATCTCCGTTAGTTTTAACTCCAATAAAAAAAAATTGACCTCATACATAATGAAATGGATAGCTTTATCATTTCATAAGAAAAAAAACGGAGAAAATATATTAATTCTGGAAAACTTGGCTTATTAGGCTAATCGGGCCTTGCATAGTAGACCGAGAAGTGCGCAAGGTGGTGGCACCTTGTAAGGTGTCTTTGGCACCACCAAAGACACCTTACAAGCAGAACTTATTGCGGAAGGAGGAAAGAATCGAGGCAACTACAGAAGCACTATACTGTCCCCCGAGCTCAAAGTGGTAGCTAAGAGCCTTCGTGAGAACAAGGAGATAGTCGTCAGGAGAGGTGACAAGTCGCCAATATACGTCATTCTTAAGAAAGACGAATATCTGGCAAAAATATAAACCTCATTCTCTCTGACCAAACTAAATTCAAAAGGGTAATGAAGGACACTACAGCCGAATTGAAAGCAAAGGTCAACAAATTGATCGAAACTGTGAACGCCAAGAAATCCGGACTCCACCTGCCAAAGATTATTTGGGAATATAAACCTGGATACGCGTATGGAAATGTCAAGACACATAAGCCTGGAAACCCACTTCGGCCAATCATCAGCCAGATACCCACACCCACGTACAGACTGGCGAAGCGACTCAACGGCTTGCTGACTCCTTATGTCCCTTGCGCCTTCAGCCTGAAGTCTCCAAAGGAATTTGTTGACTTACTGCGGGGAACACGGGCCACAGGGATAAGAACCTCGTTGGACATAGAATCACTGTTTACCAACGTACCTGTGGATGAAACAATCGGGATGATACCGGACAGAGTGTATCGTGATCCGGCCTGTACTCCTCTTGACATACCAGAAAACATCCTAAGGAAACTACTCCAAGCTTGTACTAAAGAGGCACCCTTCTTGAGCCCGGATGGGCACATGTATAAGCAAGTAGATGGGGTCGCCATGGGTTCTCCCCTAGGTGTCCTGTTTGCGAACTTCTACATGGGTACCATCAAGCAAAAGGTCTTAGTCGACATGAAATTGAAACCGGCCATATACTGCAGGTATGTTGCTGACATTTTTACACAGGTACCTGATGTCAGACTCAGACATCTGCAGGAGCTGAAGGAGGCATTTGAGCAGAATTCTGTGTTACGTTTCACTTACGAGATGGAGAAGGATGGGAAGCTGCTCTTTCTAGATGTAACAGTCACGGAAAGGAGCGGAGGATTCCACACTGCAGTCTACACTAAGGAAACAAACATTGAAATGTGCCTAAATGCCAACAGTGACTGCCCAGACAGGTACAAGAAGAGTGTTGTTAACGCTTATGTCGACCGTGCTCTCAGCCACAGCTCAGGATGGAAGCAAGTCGATGAAGAACTCTGTAGGGTAAGGAAGGTCCTAGTCAACAACGGCTTCTCTAATGGTTTCGTTGAAGACATCATAAGAAGGAAGGTGAAACGCCATGCAACCTCTGAAGAGACAACTAACACAACACCTATACCCCCTATTAGACTGTTTTACAGGAACTTCTTTTCCACAGCTCACAAAATGGAGGAAAGGGTCCTGAAAGATATTGTTAATAGAAACGTTAGCCCTACAGACAAAAATCAGAAGATACAACTGACGATTTACTATAAAACGAAAAAAACGGCCAGCCTACTCATGAGAAACTCTCCAGACACAAAGCAGAACGCTTTAAAAGAGACCAACGTCGTCTATGCCTTCAAATGCTCACTTGGGGACTGTAAGCCTCAAAGAACTCAGTATATAGGCAAGACAACAACATCTCTTTCCAGGCGATTAACGATGCATAAGCAACAGTGCTCCATTAAGGAACATATAATCTCTTCCCACAACCAGACCATCACCAGAGAAATCTTAGCAAACAACACAGAAATCATCGATAGATACAGCGATAGCAGGCGGCTTGACATCTGCGAGGCACTACACATCAAGAAGTCAACACCAGCAATCAACAGCCAATTAATGCACAACTATATTCTACCCACTTCAAGACTCCGCTCCAATATAGAAGCATCAAGAAATATGGGCCAATAGGCCCTCTGCAGTTACTTCCATTCTTACCTTCAATTTACCCAAATTAATACCCCCAATATTTCATGTTCTATCCTGTGTTGAAAGTTTTGTTCACCTCATCCAAAACTGTTGTAACATATCACCTCACCCAAAATGCTGGTATAAAATAAAATGAAAGCTGTTTAAATCATAGCATAAGTAAGAACTATGTTTAGTGTTTGCAGGTTATAGTTGTGTGTGTGTAAACTAAAAGTCTTTGAAAATGTAATAAGTTATTACGAAACGCATTCAAGTGTCGCATCAGACTATAAATAAAAATGAACTTTGGAGAATTGATTTTTCAATTACCATCAACAGTGAAAAGAAACATAAGAAATATTGAGAAAATTCGTGGTAGAATTAATAATCTTACTTTTTCGGTCATATTTAATAATATATGTCTACAGGAAAGACTGCTACCAATATATTATATATATATATATATATATATATATATATATATATATATATATATATATATATATATATATATATATATATATATATATATATATATATACAGTATAAATACACAGTGGTACCTCGAATAATGAATTTAATCTGTTCCGGCACCGTGTTTATCATGTGAAACGGACGTCATACAAAACGAATGTCCCCATTTAACCCTTAAATGGCGCCTGGCTATTTAGCATTTGTCACCCACAGGCGCATACAAAAAAAAATATATATTTTTTTCTTCCTAACCTGTTAAGTCGTGTTCCCTGATCACGGGAAAAAAAATCAATTGTACTTACCGGCGACATAATTGAGCCGACAAGATGGGTGACGACGTCACAATTTGTTCGCTCATGTACGGTGCGTCCCGGAAGCGTCGCGCGTGGTCTTCAAGCAGCTAGAGTTGCCACGAATTTATTTTCGCATCATTATTTACAGTGTCTAGGCCTGTATTATTTGCAATATTAGTCACTAATTGTGTTGCACATAATGTTACATCACATTTATTGTCAATAATTGTTGCATACATCGAGCATACACATGCACACACAAACATTTTCCATTACGCCATTATACAGTACAACCTCGATTCAACGTACCCCGATTCAACGAATCTCCGGCTAGTTCGCACACTTTTCAGACCGGATTTACTCACCCGGTTCGACGAACAATGGTTCGCCGAAGCGGGGGATGTTCGGATTTGCTTACGATGTCCAGACAGAGTTCACAGACTGGTGGAAAACTTTCTCATTCTATCACAGATTACAATTAATAATTCTCTCATATGACAAGTTGGATCACACAAGTGGACCACACAAGTGGACCACAAGTGGTCCACAAGCTTACGATTTTGGGACAAAGTTCACAGAACGGTGGAAAACTTTCCCATTCTATCACAGATTACAATTAATAATTCCCTCATATGACAAGTTCGATCACACAAGTGGACCGCACATGTGGACCGCACAACTGGACCGCACAAGTGGTCCACAAGCTTACAATGTTGGGACAGAGTTCACAGAGTGGTGGAAAACTTTCTCATTCAATCACAGATTACAATTACAGTAATAGTTGTCCCATATGACAAGTTTGATCACACAAGTGGACCGCACAAGTGGACCGCACAAGTGAGTCCACTAACTTACGATGTTGGGACAGAGTTCACAGAGTTGTGGAAAACTGTCTCATTCTATCACAGTTTACAATTAATAATTCCTTCATAAGACAAGTTGCATCACACAATTAAGTGGACCACACAACAAGTGAACCATATGAACCAAACACCAGCCAGAATGGTCCACACAACAAGTCAACCATATGAACCAGATACCAGCCAGAATGGTCCACACAAATGAACGACCGAGTTTCCATAATTTTCGTTCACTGATTTGTGGCAGACGTATCTTTGTAAATTAATTTAAAGGCTGAAGCGTGATTAGCAAGCTACATGTCGTAAAATCTCCTTATAGACATTTTCTGTGATAAAACAAGGTGAGTGAGGGTGGACAGATAAGGGAATATTATTGTTCTGTAAACCTCACTTGGTTTTCTTTCGTCTGTGTCGTTATAGTTCAGTGACCCATGACTTTGAAAGTTTCAGACTAATAAATAATTTCTAAAACCAATGCTTAAATAGCTTTTTATTATCCTAATTAAACTAAACTAAATAAAACCGAAAATATACTGTAAAATGATAGACATCTGCTATTTGAGAAATTATTTGTTATTGGAACAACTCCAGCGTGCGCGAGTAGACGGGTCTAATCCCTGTCCAAACAGCACCATGCGTTTCGTTTCATTTCGTCGCCACAGTTCAGTGACTACGGCTTTGAAATAATAAAATTAATAAATCAGTTCTAAAATAAGTTTTTTTTATCTCTTATTATCCTAATAATGTTACTAATCTAAATATATAACCTAAAAATATATATATGATGTAAATCCAATATTTGAGATAAATTTATGTTACTGGATCTGGCTTAAACCCAGCCTACTGGAGGGTGTATAGACCTAGTCTGCGTTCATACAGTAGGCACCCAGTGCCGTTAGCTTTGTCTGCGTGCGAGTGACGTGTTTGTCCGCCGGTGAAAGAATAATCGTGGAATTTACCATTTTTTTGACTACAGCTTTATTAATATACAACAAGATGTCTCAAGGGCTTGCTAATCGTGCTGTATCTACAAAGAGGAAGAGAAGTTTTTTATCCATTGAGCAGAAATTAGACATGATAGAGAAACATGAACGTGGCTACTCTGTTACTAGGCTGGCAGCAGAATTTAATGTCGGGAAAAGTACGGTGTGTGATATCAAGAGACAGAAAGATGATATTAGGAAGTTCCTTGCTTCGAGTGATAGTGGTGCATTAAATAAAAGGAAAACAATAAAAGGTTCTACAAATACGAATTTGGACGAAGCTGTGTATAAATGGTTTAACCAGGAGCGCTCTGTGGGGATGCCACTTGGCGGCGACGCCATTAAGACAGCAGCCGATAAATTTGCACAAAAGATGAACATTCCAGATTTTCGAGCAAGTGAAGGATGGTTGCAAAGATTTAAGAATAGACATAATATTAAGAACAGAAAAGTTTGTGGAGAATCATTAAGTGCAGATACGGATTCTGTCGAGCCATTTAAGCGTAAATTAAATGATTACATAATAACAAATGATCTAAGGCGTTTTCAGGTATACAATGCCGATGAAACAGGCTTTAATTGGAAATGCTTGCAGAACAACACTTTGGCATCTAGGCTAGATGAGAGTGTTCCTGGCCGTAAGGTAAACAAAGAAAAAGTTTCTGCCATGCTGTGTGCAAATGCAGACGGAAGTCACAGAACAAAGTCCGCCATTGTGGGGAAGTCAAAAAACCCACGTGCTTTGAAAAATTTAATGAACAAGCTACCTGTGGTCTACTACAGCTCTAAAACAGCTTGGTTTACTGGAGATATTTTTGTAGACTGGTTCAAAAATCATTTTTGCAAAGAAGTAAGAGATTTTCAGATAAAGAAGTGTGGAGTGAGACGGAATGATGTCAAGGCATTACTCTTGGTTGACAATGCCCCAGCTCATGTAGGGCTCGACACATTAACGTCACATGATGGACGCATCAAATGTATGGCCTTGCCTCCCAATACCACCTCTCTGATCCAGCCAATGGATATGGGTGTTATATATGCAATGAAAAGGCTCTACAAACGAGCAATGAATAAAGAAATCATGGTGGTGTTTGAGTCAGATGAAGACAAAAGGCTAGGAACCGATTCGCGAGGTCAAGCAACACTGGAACGTTACAAAAAATACTCAATTAAGGAAGCCATTTACAACTGGGCTCAAGTTTGGGATGAAGTTAAAGAGTCAACATTAAGAAATTGTTGGAAAAAACTCCTGTTGCTTGATCATGCTGATGAAGTGACTGAGGAAGAAATGGATTTTGAAGGATTTTCAAATGATATTTATCAAGAACTGCGTGCTGCTGGTGAGGTGGAGTTGACGCTGAACGATGTGGAGGAGTGGTTAGATATTGATGCAGTCGATCCACCCATTGGTCATTTAACAGATGATGAGATTATACAAAATGTTACTGGCACTGTTGACGACGACGGAGAGGAAGATGAAGATGAGAATGATAGCAGTAAACAATCTGCTATGTGTGCTGACGCATTGTTCTATGTTGAAAAACTCCTTGACATTGTTTCACAAACTGACAATCCAGAGCTACCTGGCTTTTATCAACACCTAAGGACGATGAAAGATATTTGTCTCAAGGACATGACACAAAGAAGGAAACAAACGAAAGTGAGTCAATATTTTTCACGAACTAGCAGAAAATCAACCAGCACAGCCGTACCCAGCACCAGCACAGCCGTACCCAGCACCAGCACAGCCGTACCCACCAGCACAGCCGTACCCAGCACCAGCACAGCCGTACCCAGCACCAGCACAGCCGTACCCAGCACCAGCACAGCCGTACCCAGCACCAGCACAGCCGTACCCAGCACCAGCACAGCCGTACCCAGCACCAGCACAGCCGTACCCTAGCACCAGCACAAAAGCAGCTGAAGCCAACACAGCAGCAGCGAGCACCAGCAAAGCTGATGCAAACATCTAAAAACATCGTGTGTGAAGTGAACAATTAGAATAAGTGTTAAATTTAAGTGTGTACATAGTGTTAAAATTAAAGTTGCAGTAATTCTAGTGTACAATAGTTTTCATGAACTGTATTGTAGTACTCAACATACAGCAAAACTACTTTTAATAATACAGTGCTAACGGCTTAATGCACTGCAGTACCTATTTACTGTAGAGCATTCACAACTTCACAAAACTTCAAGATGGGCATAACTCCAACAATAAGGTAAATACATGAATTACAGTATTTTTTAGTAGAGTAGTAAAATATAGGTATAGTATGTAATATGATAATGCATTTTTATTGTGTACAAGAAAAAAAAAGACACTGACGCAAACGCCTCCTGAAGGTCACCTCTTGCAACGAATCCAACGCTCCAACGAACTGGGGGTGGTCCCATATAGTACGTTGAATCGAGGTTGTACTGTATTATGAATCACAATGTTCATTATTTTATATGTACACACTAGCACGCACTATGTACAGGTTTTTGCACTATTATTGCACATTTAGAATTCTTGGAGTGAGTGGTAGTCGTTGAAGCAGTCGACAGCACACAATGGAACTGCACACCCTTCACACAATGTTGCACTATTTTACGTTTCTATTCTCTCCGTTTTGTTGTTTTACATACTAGGCATTCATTTGGTCTATTGCACGCTTTTCCAGCTGGTGGCAAATTCTTTAGTCTGTGTTGCTGAAAGGCTTCTATGTGAGCGAGCCTGGGTTTTGCAGCATGCTGCAACACTGGGTTCATGATTGGTCTTCGTATGCCAGGGACTTCTTGACCAACTTTGCTAATAACTGTGTTGCAAGTGTAAAAGCAAATGAACGGAAAATAGGTTATGTCCAGTTTTCACCAGATACAAATTATATTTATCAACATGCTCATGTCAACAAGATGGAAAAACACTTTTTTCGTCCACTTCAATGTTTTCCGCACACAATAGTGCCAATCATCATGTCAGCCTTATCAATCAAATGCATGTTGAGATTGTAGTAAAGAACACAATCTGGCTTATATACTGGTTCTCTTGTTACACGGTGCACCTTGCCACTGTTCAACATTGTACCCTCATGAACGGTTGTCAGCAGGTTCACTTCTCTCTTGTCTTTCCACCGTACCGAGAGTTTTGATTACATTTCCATACCTGGTACTCACCAACTGCAAGTCCACCGCCAAACACTGGCATTTCCCTTCTTTGTGCCTTTACTATGCCAACCAACCCGGTTCTATTTTCAATCAAGAACCTAGCTAGCAATGGACTTGTATAGTAGTTATCTGTGTATAGGATGTGGCCCTTGTTCATCCATGGTGCCATCAGTGACTTCACCACACTACCCGAGAAACCCTGTTCGTCGTTACCGGGAATATCTACAGCGCTAGCTGAATACAGAATCATGTGTAACACGTATCCT
>WNGS01123568.1:0-20045 GCA_020271785.1 Procambarus virginalis
TTATGGTAGAAAGAGAAAAAATTACTTAGTATGAGGCTGGTAGAAGCAAAATATGTTTTTTTGTGATGGTTGGGGAGGAGTATCGTAGGCGGGAAAAGAAATGAAGGCCGCCAAGGGTTCTTAACAAGGTGAAAAACAAGATGTGGGGTTGCGTTGCTCCTTATATGCACTGTGAAACCCCATAAGCTTTAGAGGTTCGCTCCAATGAGGTCAGGTTCACAATCTATTTTTCCCCTGTTATGTCTTTCACAACCAAAACCAATAATGCTATTTCACAACCTCACCAGCATTGGACCACGTTCCAGTTTTAGCAGTAGGGGTGGTCCATACATTAACACATATTAAACTTATGTCTGTTGTAGGATTGGATTAACCATTTAATCTCAGTAAAAGTAGTCAACGTTAAGGGTGTGAGGTAGTAGGAGAGTAAACCAGGCATCTTTGCTCAGAATATTTTGTGTGAGGGAGAATAAAAAAAAAGAGGAGCATCTGGCCTCAAAAAAAAAACATCAAAAAAACTAACACATAAATTGACTTTGTCATACCTGTCCCGCAGCAAGATTCTCTTTTATTTCTTTCCTCTTTTTTAAATTCCAAGTGATTTTCTTTTTTTTTTTTTTTTTTTTTTTTTTTTAAAAAAAAAAATTCTTCTTTTTTTTTTATTTGCATCCACAACGGACCCGATCATCCCCGCTCTATTGGCCACTTAAGGTCGTCCATGGGGGGGGGGGCAACCCAGTGATAGAGACAAAAACGGGTGCAGTCCGGTGGCTTCGACAATGAAATGTCCCTCTCTGTCCTGGGAAGAACCATTTTTTGTGGTGGTGTGGTTTATGTTGGTGTGTTTGTGGTGGTGATTGCCGCCCCCAGGTGGATGGGTATCTGGGGTTGCGGGGGAGTTACATATGAATTTAATTTTTTTTTCTTCACACTTGGAAATTCATTGAGAATGAGGCCTAAGGCGGCTCCCTGCTCCTGGATTTTCCTTACTAAATTCAGTCCCCTTACCAAAAAAGGTGTTTCTTTTCCTGAGCCTTTCGATCGTCCTCTTATCATCGGGGGTTCCAGCGAGAGTGGCCATCAGCCAGGATAAATATATATATATATAGGGTCGATAGTATATATAATTAGATATATATATAGTATATATATATATTATATATATATAGTAAATATATATATATTAGTTATAATTTGGTAGCAGTATTTGTCCCTGATAGACCATATTAGTACTTAAATAGTGACCGAACAAAGTAAAGGATTAATAATTCTAAAAACACGAATTTTCTCGATCGTTCCTTTGTTTCTTTTTACTTTTAATGGTAAATGAAAAATCAATTCTCCAAAATTCATTTTTAAATTTCTAGTTCTGACGCGAACAACTAGTACGTTGGGATCGCGTTTCGTAAAACCTTAAAATTACATTTCAAAGACTTAGTGTTTACAACAACCACACAACTATAACAGAATAGAGCTGAATAGAGGTTGGTGTGGGGTCTATTTTCTCCTATTCCACATTCCAAAACATAGCATTTATTAACATTAATTCCATTTTCCAAGTTGTGCTCCAGGTACTTTTTGTTCAGGTCCTTCTTGAAGGGCATGACAAGTCATCTAAAATTCTATCCTACCTATTTATCCTTAGGCATCATCAGCAAACTATGTTCATATAATATCTGTATACCAACACTGGCTAGGATCATTTATTAGACAATAACAAGCACTGACGTGGTGGCAAGAACCTGAAACCTGGAAACCTGTGGTACTCCACTTGACGTTTCTCCAGTCCGATTCATTGCCTTTGATTACTGCCTTCATTTTTATATCAGTCAGAAAAGTTTTCTTCCATGTTAGAAGCTTACATGCCACCCTTCCAATATTTTCCAGTTTCCAAACAGAACAAACCTCTTTATGTGGAACTCGTAAGGGAAGCCTTTGTTAGGTCCAGATAGATGCAGTCAACCCACCCATCTCTTTCCTTGTAGAACAGTACTCTATGGCTCGATCTAGAAACTGAGTAAGTTTGTTACACATGATCTTCCTGATCGGAAACCATACTGTCTGCCTGAAATTATATCATTTCTCTCCAGGTGATCTACCCACTTAGTTTTTCATGATATTATTTTGCTCAAGAATATATTTTGACTATTACACTTGTCAATGATACAGGTCTATAATTAAGGGGGTCTTCCCTGCTTCCACTTTTGTAGATTGGAACTATGTTAGCCTTTTCCACACATCAGCTACAACTCCTGTAAACAGGGATGCCTGAAAAATCAGTTGAAGTGGAATGCTGTGCTCAGGTGCACATTCTCTCAGAACCCATGGTGAAACTCCATCTGGACCAACTGCTTTGTTCTTACTTAGTTCCTTGAGCATTTTTCCACTTCGTCTCTCGACACCTCTATGTGCTCTATGTTGTTCTCTGGAATTCTTATTGTGTCTGGTTCCCTGAAGATTTCATTTTGTACAAACACACTTTGGAACTTTTCGTTTAATGTTTCACACATTTCCTTTTCATTTTCCGTGAATCGATTTCCCATTTTCAACCTCTGAATATTATCCTTTACCTGCAATTTGTTGTTTATGAATTTATAGAATAGACCTGGTTCTGTTTTACATTTGCCTGCAATCCCTTTCTCAAAATTTCTTTCTGCCTTTCTCCTCACTGCCGTATAGTTGTTTCTCGCATCTTTGTATCGCTGGTATGTTTGGGGGTTTGACCTCTTCCTGTATTGATTCCATTTTGTGTCTTTTGGTCTCTGGCCCTCTCGCAATTTCTGTTGAACCAATCCTGTTTCCTAGTTCTGCATCTCTGTTTTGGTATAAAAAATTTTGTGCCTTTATCATATATTCAAAAAACTTTACATACATCTCATTCACTTCCTTGCCTAGCAACAAGTCTGTCCAATTATACTCACTAAAAAAATTTCTAAGGTTGCCATAATGTCCTCTCCTAAAGTCAAGTTTTTCAATTGCTTCAACCTTCTTATTTTCTTCCAGATTATAACGCATTGCATACTTTATTCCCAAAAAGAGATGGTCACTTTTACCCAAGGGAGGAAGGTACTGAATGTCAAATATTCTTCCTCTTTCCTAGTAAATATCAAATCTAGCATGGAGGGAACGTCCCCTTCCCTCATCCTCGTATCTTGTTTAACATGTGTGTGTGTGTGTGTGTGTGTGTGTGTGTGTGTGTGTGTGTGTGGTTATTTGTTTTTACTCATATGTTGTTATGGAGATTTCCCCTGTTGTTGAGTCCGCCCAGCACGTGTTGAATACAAGACCGAACGCTTTCGAAGTCAGAATTAAATTGCGTTCCAAGAATTAAGACATCAATTTGGACGGAAATTGTGACTACTGAACAACGGTCTGTGAAGGTTAAACGAGTTGATCTAGGTTCATACGTTTATAGTCTGCCAGTAGCACTTGAAATTAGACGCTTGTTACATTGTAATCACTGGCTACTTGACGCAGAGAGTCCTTTGAGGAAGGGGGAGGGTAAAGCGCCAAGCCATTACGACTATATAGCACTGGGAAGGGGTCAGGATAAGGATTTGGGACAGGACAGGGCAGGGGGGGGAGAAGGGATGTTGGGAAGGTGCCCAACCACTTGGACAGTCGGGGATTGAACGCCGACCTACACGAAGCGAGACCGTCGCTCTATTGTCCAGCCCAAGTGGTTGGGCAAGCGCTACGAGGAGGTTAGGAGGGACTTACGAGGTACGTTAGGACTAACGTGATGATTGAGAGACTCATCTCATCACAGATGACTTCTGTGAGAGATGGGAGGCTGGGAACAGTGTGTAATGAGATGTGAATGAGTTGCCATTGTGTTCAAAGTTATGTGACAAAATAATGAACTTTTTTGTTCTCCAGAACAGAGTATAAATGCAGTACATGTATACGCCCATTGTGCCTGTACACAATAAAAATATTACAACACTATAAAATAATTCAATAAATAAGCAGTGGTTTTTGTTTACTGGCGCCCTGGTCTAACCTTTGAAATTCATTTGGCTTTATATTGTGTATGAGAATGACGCACACGATGGACAGCATGGTCAGCATCAAATGGTTTCCAGCGGAAAACTCCGCTAATGAAGCTGTGGAGTGAATAAGCGTGGAGTGAATAACCGTGGAGTGAATGTATCTGTATAAGTGTGGAGTGTGCGCTGGTTTGCTGGTGTTCGAGGACGCTCCTGCGTCTGTATCAACACCCTCTCATACGGTACGCTCACTTGGAGGGTACTGTCGCCTTGCTTCACCTGTGGGGCTTTGCTTCTCTTTATTTATTATGCAACCCATACCCATCCCGTGGGCGGTGGTGGAAAGGGTTACAGAGGCACATAATCGGTTCAGGAACTGAATCACATATAGTTCATTTTGCTAAGCAGATATATATGTATATAAATATATATATATATATATATATATATATATATATATATATATATATATATATATATATATATATATATATATATATATATGTCTTCTATGTCAACACAGAAGACACTGCTCAACATAACAGGCCTATTACACCTGATTAATCTTTGTATGTACTTCGTCCCCCATTTATCCCCCATTTATCCCCTTTATATCCCCTATTTATCGCCTATATATCCCCCTTGTCTTTACCTTTATTGTACTTGTTTATCACCTGACCGCATACTGGTATAAATTAACGAGTCCTGTAATTTCTTTTCACTTGAGAATGAACCATGGAGGTTCGAAACGTTGTGCAAATTGTATAAATAAGTGTAATACATTCTATAGTAATTCACTTTTTTTTCTTCACTTCTTCACCTTGAAATAACGAAAATGAGTTTTGGAGAACTCCTTTTTCAGCTAAGCCCTGATGCTAGAAAAATAGTTAGAGGGATAGAAGCCCTAAATCAGAAGATAGTAAATACAGAATATGGGGTCATATTCAATAAGACATGTTTAAAAGAAAACCTGCTGCCAGTATACACCAATATATATATATATATATATATATATATATATATATATATATATATATATACAATCATTTACTCAAATACATATACACATCGATAATCTTTTGAGTCACAAGTGATCAACAAGAGGCTCACAACAGTCACTATACAAGGCACTTTACATCTATGGTGAGTCACACAGTTACTAATCTTTTTTTTTTTTGAGATATATACAAGAGTTGTTACATTCTTGTACAGCCACTAGTACGCGTAGCGTTTCGGGCAGTTCCCTGGAATACGATCCCCGCCGCGATGAATCGTTTTTTCATCCAAGTACACATTTTACTGTTGCGTTAAACAGAGGCTACAGTTAAGGAATTGCGCCCAGTAAATCCTCCCCGGCCAGGATACGAACCCATGACATAGCGCTCGCGGAACGCCAGGCGAGTGTCTTACCACTACACCACGATCTTGCTCCACACCCACCCAACTGGGGGGCAGCTTTACAGTCATGTGCTCCACACCCACCCAACTGGGCGGCAGCTTTACAGTCATGTGGTCCACACCCACCCAACTGGGCGGCAGCTTTTCAGTCATGTGCTCCACACCCACCCAACTTGGGGGCAGCTTTACAGTCATGTGTCCACACTCACCCAACTGGGCGGCAGCTTTACAGTCATGTGTTCCACACTCACCCAACTGGGCGGCAGCTTTACAGTCATGTGCTCCACACCCACCCAACTGGGCGGCAGCTTTACAGTCATGTGCCCCACACCCACCCAACTGGGCGGCAGCTTTACAGTCATGTGCTCCACACGCACCCAACTGGGCAGCAGCTTTACAGTCATGTGCTCCACACACCCACCCAACTGGGGGCAGCTTTACAGTCATGTGCTCCACACGCACCCAACTGGGCGGCAGCTTTACAGTCATGTGCTCCACACGCACCCAACTGGGCGGCAGCTTTACAGTCATGTGCTCCACACCCACCCAACTGGGGGGCAGCTTTACAGTCATGTGCTCCACACCCACCCAACTGGGCGGCAGCTTTAAAGTCATGTGCTCCACATCCACCCAACTGGGGGGCAGCTTTACAGTCATGTGCTCCACACCCACCCAACTGGGGGCAGCTTTACAGTCATGTGCTCCACACCCACCCAACTGGGGGCAGCTTTACAGTCATGTGCTCCACACCCACCCAACTGGGGGGCAGCTTTACAGTCATGTGCTCCACACCCACCCAACTGGGCGGCAGCTTTACAGTCATGTGCTCCACACCCACCCAACTGGGCGGCAGCTTTACAGTCATGTGCTCCACACCCACCCAACTGGGCGGCAGCTTTACAGTCATGTGCTCCACACCCACCCAACTGGGCGGCAGCTTTACAGTCATGTGCTCCACACCCACCCAACTGGGCGGCAGCTTTACAGTCATGTGCATGCATTACCTACAGTAAGCAAATGCTGGATACTTCGCTAAGATTTCGGGCAGCACATCATTATGAATGAAGTACTTACACATTTCTTGGACACTATTGATGGTGTTATCTCTAAATTCCGAGATTTTTTCACATTCCATTATATAATGACGCAAAGTATGCGAATAGTTCTGCTGACAGAGTTTACATTTAGTCAACTCTACCCTTATTAATATTCCCTTTGTTATGTTCATTCATAGAATCACCTGATCCATCGTCCAGGCCACGTAACCCAAATTACACTGGTAATAGCACTTATGCTTATTATAATGATTCTAAATTGCATGCACTAAAACACACTGCCAGAAGAATTAATTGGACTAGCTTATAGAAGGACCCGCACTGCTGAAATTCTTAAGCTCTTTCAAACGGCTCTGGCTGAGGCCAGGGAACGTATGGTAGAGGTGAGGCAGACAGACTGGGAAACTTTTGTCAGTGGTCTCAATTCTCACACGCCGATCGACTTGGAGATACTATGAACATGTTTGCCATAAAATTTTCGTTTTCTCTAATAGTCACATAGCCTATTTGAGAAAACGGCATTGTATTGGATCTTCGTGGTAAGACTATTGTATTGTTGACACGACGAGTGTAATTAATCGACGTAGGTTTTTTGTTTGTTGCCGGTCTAACGCATCCTTGTGTGACATTTTATACATATGTCCTTGTAGAACATTTTATTGCGAACACATTGGCACAAAAATGAAATACGTACTTTGAAAATTAAGGTCAGGACAGTGAAAAGAATAAACTTTTCAATACTAATTTCGTCGATGTGCGGTAACGGGTAACACTTCACCCACTTCCCACACTCTTGAGGATGGGCGCGATCATGATTCTACATTTATATGCATATGTACGTGTAGGGAATTTTATTGCGATTTCAGTGATACCAAATTTAACGCTGTAGAATAAGTGTGGAGTTTACAACCCTGAAAAGAATAGAAACATTTCGTCGCTGTTTGGAGCTCACGGCTAGTGATCGATGTATAGTTGTTTATTTGCGGCCGGTCTAACGCATCCTTGTGTGACATTTTATACATATGTTCTTGTAGAACATTCTATTGCGAACACATTGGGCGCTGCCCAATAAACTCGACCCTCGGGGCAAAATTTAAAAAACAAAATTTAATCTTGGTGGAACATAAAATGGCCGCCTGTGTTTATGCTGTCGTCAGATGGCGCTGTGACGTCACAGGTGAGGGAAGCACGTACTGCGCATTAATGCCTCGATCCCTAGTTATTTATTTATTTATTTATTTATTTATTTATTTATATATATACAAGAACGTACATTGGGGGTTAAGAGACAACATAGAGTTTAAGTTGGAATTACAATCTTGTAAAGCCACTAGCTATATATAGCATTTCGGGCAAGTCCTTAAACTAATCTTTGAGCAAATCCTTAAACAAACAAAGTTTTAGAGAAATAATTAGGAGTAAAATTGATAAAAAGTGTTTAACAGGTACATTACAGCTTTACTTTACAAGTACAGATGATTTTAAGCAGGATAATTACAGTAAAATTGTCAAAAAAAATTTACAGGTACGATGCAAGAATTTTCGACACAAAAGCAGATCAGAACAATACACAATAATAACAATACACAATACAATAATGAACAAGGAATCCTAAATACAATTAGGAAAACATCTCAGGGTTATACATTGGATTACTGAAGCACAATATGAGGATCATTACAAGGAGTAATGCAGTACAATATATGCACTCATATTCTATTATTAAGTTAATATTAAGTTCCTTCCTCATGTTAAGTATCTTTGTGGTACTAGGGGCATCCAAGGATTATCTTCAAGGCTTCGTTCTGCAAGTTTTCAAGCCCTTTAAGCTTTCTTTCAGTCATCAAGGCAAGCAGAGGTGCAGCATAATCCACTAAAGATTTGATGTATGCAAGGTACATCATTTTGACAATTGTGACATTGGCACCATAGCCTGAGTGATAACCTGCAACATCTCCAAGAGAGGGCTTATGGAGCCTCTCTTTATACTGACGACAGAGTCAGAAATACAACAGGACAATACAAGGCCAAGGTATTTGAATCTGTTAACATAGTCAAGCTGGGAGCCATCATACAGTTGCATCTTGTGAACAGCTCCTCCCTGCCTGGGTGGACACCCGTTTAGTATCTTTGTTTCCTCTGCTGAGATATGACTAAACCTAAGTCCTGACATGAGACTAATACAGAGTTAAGAGTGTTCTGCATGTTAGCATAACAAGTAGTGTGTATCATTATATCATCAGCATACCCAATAGTGTGTATCATTATATCATCATGTATGATGATATATGATACAAGGAGGTCTAAATTGATCGATCGAACGATCTAAATTGGGTACTGATATATGGTCAAATGATTGGCGGAGGCCGTTTAATTCTGACAAATGTAAGGTTTAGAGGATAGGTAATGACGATAGAGTTAGAAGCAAAAGGCAACATGAAAATCACATGGAATACCATCTCTAATATCCTAGGAACTAAACAACACTCCCACAACCAGATAACACTCTCTAAGGATGGCTTTACACCGTCAACTGACTTAGAAATGGCAAATGAATTTAATAGCTTCTTTTCATCGGTTGGTGCTGACCTTGCCAGTAAAATCCCACAGACTCAGACACATTATGAACACATATATCTCTCATCAGGCAGCTATCCAAACTCTCTTCTTCTTTCACCAGTCAGCCCGACAGATGTTGTGTCCATCATACACTCACTAAAAACCAAAGCTGGGAACATCAGTGAAATTCCATCCATTGTATACAAGAGCGCCTCCCATGCCCTTGCGCCACCTATAGCTCTGCTGTTCAACAAATCCCTTGAGTGTCATACCTTCCCTGATATCCTTAAAAAAGCAAGAGTAACGCCAGTTCATAAAGGAGGTAATCCGGCAAACATAAACAATTATAGACCAATATCAAACCTACCCATACTATCAAAAATTTTGAAAAAATTATCTACAAACAGCTCTACTCCTATCTCGTAAAATTCGACATTCTTAGCCCCTGTCAGTTTGGCTTCCGCTCCCAAAAGAGTACCAACGATGCAATTATTAGTCTCCTTGATATAATTTACTCAGCCCTTGACAAAAATGAGTTTCCGATTGGACTCTTCATTGACCTGAGAAAGGCCTTTGATACTGTTAATCACAATTACCTCTTACTTAAACTCCATCATTATGGAATCCGAGGCCATGCACTGGACTATATCCAATCCTATCTTAGTGATAGACACCAATGTGTAGCCATCAATAATATAACCTCTCCCACTCTACCAATAACCGTTGGAGTGCCACAGGGCAGCATCTTGGGACCTCTTCTATTTCTTATATACATCAATGATCTGCCTAATGTCTCTAACATTCTGAAACCTATTTTGTTTGCTGATGATACTACCCTCATCCACTCTAACCCCAACCCACATACACTAAATAATGTTGTTAATAATGAACTAAAAAAAGTCCACATATGGATGTCAACCAACAAGCTAACAATTAACATAGCAAAGACATACTATACATCTTATTTGGAAGCAAATCTACAAATGCAATTCAGCTTCAGATAGATAATGTAAACATTAGTAATAAAAATGATGGAAAGTTTTTTGGCCTATTCCTAGACAAGAGACTCAACTTCAGTACCCACATACAACACATGACTAAGAAAGTCTCTAAAACAGTTGGTATACTCTCCAAAATCAGATATTATGTACCTAACTCTGATCTCATCTCTCTATATTATGCACTAATCTATCCCTATCTTAATTATGGTATCTGTGCATGGGGTTCAATTTATTTTAATTTCAAAATTTACTAGAATGCTTCCAGCAAAGAATAACAAAGTCAATACCCCAAATTAGAAACCTGTCATTTGAAGAAAGATTGTCAAAGCTTAAATTACATTCTCTAGAAAGACAACTAAAGAATTATATATAGGGGTGACATGTGGTTTATGATTTAGTTGATTTGTTTCTACATTTTCATAAATAAAGCATGCTTACTGTCTTATTCCAAGTTTGACGACAATTTTACAAGGTTTAAAATATAAAGCTCAATATATATTTGTTTTTTATACAGGAATTATACGTTAATATAACATTATAATAACGTAACGATGTCGTGTAAATAACGTTATATTGATGACATATAAACATTATATTTATGTTATAAGAACGTAAATTGGATAGGTTTACATAAAGTAAACAAAAAAACGAAATGTTGACTGAAAATTGTTTATTTTTATATATAAAGCATGAAACCATTATAATTCCATAGCTTCACTATTATTTTTAAATTTTTACATAAATCTTAAAAAACCGTGTCTCAAGAATACATGTTTTTAGTTATATCTAGTGGTTTTAAGAACGTCAGATATACGTATTTATGTCAAATGTTAGAGTATTACCTTTGTGGCACCATTTAAAAACGTTCACAAACGTTCTGTGTTTGCTGGGAGTTTGTCCAGGTCGTCCTGTAGTCCCTGTCTATCTTCATCTGTCTAGATTCTTCTCATAATTTTTGCATCAGCAAACATTAAGAGGAATGAGTCTATACCCTCTGAAAGATCATTTATATATATATCAGAAACAGGATAGGTACAAGCACAGAGCCCTGTGGGACTCCGCTGATGACATCTCGCCACTCCGATGTCTCTCCTTTCACAGTTACTTGCTATTTCCTGGTGTTTAGATACTTCCTTATTCACTGGAGCACCTTCCCTTTTACTCCTTCCTGTTGCTCCAACTTTTGTAACAGCCTTTTGTGTCAAAGGCTTTCTGACAGTCCAAGAAAATGCAGTCTGCCCACCCTTCTCTTTCTTGCCTAACTTTTCTTCCACTCCCCATGCCCGGCCCGGGGCCCGGCTTGGGGGATGTTCCTCCGAGTTCTCTTTCCTATGCTGCCCACTTCTGGAGTCGTGTGTCTGACCCTCTGGTGCCCGCCAGTATGGTATGCTCGCCTTCCTCAGCCCGCTATCGTACCTCTGCCTAGGGGTCTTCTAAGTCCTCACCACCTCTAAATCAAATAATTCTAGATCTAATTTCTATTGATGAGCAGTGCCGCACCTTCTCCTGCACTCTCATATCTCTTATTTTGCATTATATGGTATATTCGCTTGTTAAACATGCCAGTTAATTCTCTGCTGTTGTCGCCACATTGGGGTTTGCGTCCTCGGTTATTTTGTTGACCAGACCACACACTAGATAGTGAACTCAGTTATTTTGTAATTAATTTGCTTTATAAAAGATATGATTAATGACAGTCCATCATTAATCGTGTATGATATCTTCAGGTCTCATTATTGTCCTGTTTACTAGGTGTGTAATGGCCAGTCCTGGGATGGAGATCAAGGGGGACTCGGGTGAATTGGTAGTTAGCGTGGGGTGGTGAGCTGGAGGAGGAGCGTGTGGTGAAGGGGGAACTGTGGGACTGAGTGTATCACCATTCAAACATTACCCTTATACAATAATGTGTCCGAAATGGTCCTCTGTTCTGCTCCTAGAGGCCAATGCATTTGTCTCGGTCCTCCAAAATCAGGAAAAGCACTTCTGCAGTTCTCCCCAATCTGCTGCACAACGAAGTCCTACTCCAACATCAGTGACGCTTCTCCACTGATGCCACAAAGAAACGTGTAGCTCCTCCACACTGCTTGAAGTTCCACTCCACGCCTGGAGCTCGACTCTGCACATGGAGTCCAAGTCTCCCTCAGAGTTCAGCATACACTTCTTCTCCAGCCTCCAAGTTCCTCCATTAATTAACCTCTTCTCCAAGCAAACCCGCAGTTCCATTACCATGATAATAAAAATGTTTTCCTAACAAAACATAAGTAATAAACTTGTATCCCAGCATTAAATCTCGCCCTCCGACACCGCACCGCGCCATCCAACTGTGGTGGGTATTCCCCCATCCTGGTCGAGTCCAAGCTGGTAACATGTGTTGACATGTCGCGGGGACCTTCGCCCCAGCCTCGCCACTAGGGGCCGCAGCTCCTCAGTCAACCCTTAACCTCCATGGAGGGCGGATATATCACTACTTCCTCCAGAATGTCCTCTTAAATTTAATTCCTTATTTTAGCTCAATGGCTCAATAAAGTCTCTACCCTACATATACATATGGTCGCCATGATTGCTGGGCACATGATCAATCACTGGTAGGTAATCTAACAACTAATTAAACAAGCTTACTGCAGGAATCTATGACGTAGGGGGGTGACCTCACTTGAGTCACGACTGATGTGACTCAAGTGAAGTCACGACGTCCTGCTAGCGACACGTCACGTCACAAAGAATCGACATGTCACTTTTAATCAGACGCTCATCCTCTGCTCGTATTCTTAGATTACTCACGGATGTTTATTCAATTATTTAATGTATACATCTTTCTTCTGACCTTTCAATCTGAGGTCCGGAAAGCAGTATAACTCTCACTGGGTAGACTCGTTCACCCAGGCTGTATGAGCTCATAACAATATTCTACATAAATGACATCCTGGATCCACTATACTGGTCATCTTTGACCCTTTGTCACGCTGACGACGTGACACGACTGACCTCAGAATACATGATACACAGACAGACTCACACAAAAAGCACAGGAAAAAATAGACAGAGTAACCCTCTGGGAACACGACTGGCGGATAAAAATCAACCAAACCATCTAACATCTCCTATTTCTTCTACAACAAAAGACAAGACCCGGACCAACTAAAACTTTACTATTACCCAACCCAGCCCACATACCTAGCCACCCTCAACCCAGCCACATACCTAGCCTCCCTCAACCCAGCCCAATACCTAGCCTCCCTCAACCAGCCCACATACTAGCCTCCCTCAACCCAGCCCACATACCTAGCCTCCCTCAACCCAGCCCACATACCTAGCCTCCCTCAACCCAGCCCACATACCTAGCCTCCCTCAACCCAGCCCACATACCTAGCCTCCCTCAACCCAGCCCACATACTAGCCTCCCTCAACCCAGCCCACATACCTAGCCTCCCTCAACCCAGCCCACATACCTAGCCTCCCTCAACCCAGCCACATACCTAGCCTCCCTAAACCCAGCCCACATACCTAGCCTCCCTCAACCCAGCCCACATACCCAGCCACCCTCAACCCAGCCCACATACCTAGCCTCCCTCAACCAGCCCACATACCTAGCCTCCCTCAACCCAGCCCACATACCTAGCCTCCCTCAACCCAGCCCCACATACCTAGCCTCCCTCAACCCAGCCCACATACCTAGCCTCCCTCAAACCCAGCCACATACCTAGCCTCCCTCAACCCAGCCCACATACCCAGCCTCCCTCAACCCAGCCCACATACCTAGCCTCCCTCAACCCAGCCCACATACCTAGCCTCCCTCAACCCAGCCACATACCTAGCCTCCCTCAACCCAGCCCACATAACTAGCCTCCCTCAACCCAGCCAATACCTAGCCTCCCTCAACCCAGCCCACATACCTAGCCTCCCTCAACCCAGCCCACATACCTAGCCTCCCTCAACCCAGCCCATACCTAGCCTCCCTCAACCCAGCCCACATACCTAGCCTCCCTCACCCAGCCCACATACCCAGCCTCCCTCAACCTAGCCCACACAGCTAGCTCCTCAACCCAGCCCACATACCAGCCTCCCTCAGCCCAGCCTCCCTCAACCCAGCCCACATACCTAGCCTCCCTCAACCCAGCCCACATACCTAGCCTCCCTCAACCCAGCAAACATACCTAGCCACCCTCAACCCAGCCCCCATACCTAGCCTCCCTCAACCCAGCCCACATACCCAGCCTCCCTCAACCCAGCCCACATACCTAGCCTCCCTCAACCCAGCCCACATACCTAGCCTCCCTCAACCCAGCCCACATACCCAGCCTCCCTCACCCAGCCCACACAGCTAGCCTCCTCAACCCAGCCCACATACCTAGCCTCCCTCAACCCAGCCCACATACCTAGCCACCCTCAACCCAGCCCACATACCCAGCCTCCCTCAACCCAGCCCACATACCTAGCCTCCCTCAACCCAGCCCACATACCAAGCCTCCCTCAACCCAGCCCACATACCTAGCCACCCTCAACCCAGCCCACATACCCAGCCTCCCTCAACCCAGCCCACATACCTAGCCACCCTCAACCCAGCCCACATACCTAGCCTCCCTCAACCCAGCCCACATACCTAGCCACCCTCAACCCAGCCCACATACCTAGCCTCCCTCACCCAGCCCACATACCTAGCCACCCTCAACCCAGCCCACATACCTAGCCACCCTCAACCCAGCCCACATACCTAGCTCCCTCAACCCAGCCCACATACCAGCCTCCTCAACCCAGCCCACATACCTAGCCACCCTCAACCCAGCCCACATACCTAGCCTCCCTCAACCCAGCCCACATACCTAGCCACCCTCAACCCAGCCCACATACCTAGCCTCCCTCAACCCAGCCCACATACCTAGCCACCCTCAAAACCAGCCCACATACCTAGCCACCCTCAAACCCAGCCATACATACCTAGCCTCCCTCAACCCAGCCCACATACCCAGCCTCCCTCAAACCCAGCCCCACTACCCAGCCCCCTCAACCCAGCCCACATATCTAGCCTCCCTCAACCCAGCCCATATACTAGCCTCCCTCAACCCAGCCCACATACCTAGCCTCCCTCAACCCAGCCCACATATCTAGCCTCCCTCAACCCAGCCCACATACCTAGCCTCCCTCAACCCAGCCCACATACATAGCCTCCCCAACCCAGCCCACATACCTAGCCTCCCTCAACCCAGCCCACATACCTAGCCACCCTCAACCCAGCCCACATACCTAGCCTCCCTCAACCCAGCCCACATACCTAGCCTCCCTCAACCCAGCCCACATACCTAGCCACCCTCAACCCAGCCCACATACCTAGGTAAGAAACACCACAGTTCTAGGCCTCACATTAGCTCATAACCTTCTCATACACACAACCTTAACCTCCAAGAAAGCAACAGTCTCCAAAGAACTCTCAAAACTCTTGTGCCTAAGACACAAGAGGGCTGGGTGGCTGCGTCTGGTGATAGTGAGTAAAGTTTTAGTTGGTCCGGGTCTCGTCTTTTGTTGTAGAAGAAATAGGTGATGTTAGATTTGATCCGCATCTTTCTGTTGTCAGAAAGCTGGAGAGTAACCTCTGCCTGTCGCCAGGACGTTCAAAGAGAGTGCACAGTTTGTATCTGAGGCGGTTGTGTCATACTGTGGCAAACACTTTTTGAAGTATTTGCTGAGGGCTGTCATGATTCTTGTGATGTAGAAGTAGTTGTTAGTATTTGTTATTATGTTAAAGTGTGTGTTGTGTGGAGCGGTGCTGTCTGAAGCTAAATTGTTAGTGTGAGCAGGGAAGTTGTGGGGCAGGTGGAGGGAGGGGCAGGGAAGGTTTATTTGGGGAGGGTATGAGTTTGAGTTGTGGGGTGTGTCTGTGTGGTTGTGTGTGGTGTGTGTGTGTGTGTGTGTGGTGTGTGTGTGTGTGTGTGGTGGTGTGTGTGGTGTGTGTGTGGGTGGTGTTAGGTGGGTGATGTGGGTGTGTGTGTGTGTGTGTGTGTGTGTGGGGTGTGGGGTGTGCGTGTGTTGTGTGGGTGTGTGATGTGTGTGGTGTGTGGTGGTGTATGTGTGTGGATGTGTGTGTGTGTGTGTGTGGTGTGTGTGTGTGTGTGTGTGTGTGTGTTGGTGTGTGTGTGTTGTGGTTGTGTGTGTTGTGTGTTGTGTGGTGTGTGTGTGTGTGTGTGTGTTGTGTGTGGTGGTGGTGTGTGGTGTACTGCCTATTTGTACTCACCTATTGTGCTTGCGGGGGTTGAGCTTTGGCTCTTTGGTCCCGCCTCTCAACTGTCAATCAAACGGTGTACAGATTCCTGAGCCTACTGGGCTCTATCATATCTACATTGAAACTGTGTATGGAGTCAGCCTCCACCACATCACTGCCTAATGCATTCCATCCGTTAACTACTCTGACACTGAAAAAGTTCCTTCTAACGTCTCTGTGGCTCATGTGGGTACTCAGTTTCCACCTGTGTCCCCTTGTTCGCGTCCCCCCAGTGTTGAATAGTTTGTCCTTGTCTACCCGGTCGATTCCTCTGAGGATTTTGTAGGTTGTGATCATATCTCCCCTTACTCTTCTGTCTTCCAGTGTCGTAAGGTGCATTTCCCGCAGCCTTTCCTCGTAACTCATGCCTCTTAGTTCTGGGACTAGTCTAGTGGCATACCTTTGGACTTTTTCCAGCTTCGTCTTGTGCTTGACAAGGTACGGGCTCCATGCTGGGGCTGCATACTCCAGGATTGGTCTTACATATGTGGTGTACAAGATTCTGAATGATTCCTTACACAGGTCCTGAACGCTGTTCTGATGTTAGCCAGCCTCGCATATGCCGCAGATGTTATCCTTTTTATGTGGGCTTCAGGAGACAGGTTTGGTGTGATATCAACTCCTAGATCTTTCTCTCTGTCCGTTTCATTAAGTACTTCATCTCCTATTCTGTATCCTGTGTCTGGCCTCCTGTTTCCACTGCCTAGTTTCATTACTTTGCATTTACTCGGGTTGAACTTCAACAGCCATTTGTTGGACCATTCACTCAGTCTGTCTAGGTCGTCTTGTAGCCTCCTACTATCGTCCTCAGTTTCAATCCTCCTCATAATTTTTGCATCATCGGCAAACATTGAGAGAAACGATTCTATACCCTCTGGGAGATCATTTACATATATCAGAAACAGTATAGGTCCAAGGACTGACCCCTGCGGGACTCCACTCGTAACGTCTCGCCAATCTGAGACCTCACCCCTCACACTGACTCGTTGTCTCCTGTTGCTTAGGTACTCCTGTATCCAACGGAGTACCTTCCCTTTCACTCCAGCCTGCATCTCCAGCTTTTTCACTAGCCTTGTGTGGCACTGTATCAAAGGCTTTCTGACAATCCAAAAATATGCAGTCTGCCCACCCTTCTCTTTCTTGCCTTATTTTTGTTGCCTGGTCGTAGAATTCAAGTAACCCTGTGAGGCAGGACCTGCCATCCCTGAATCCATGTTGGTGCTGTGTTACAAAGTTCTTTCGCTCCAGGTGCTCCACTAGCTTTCTTCGCACAATCTTCTCCATCAGCTTGCATGGTATGCAGGTTAGGGACACTGGCCTGTAATTCAGTGCCTCCTGTCTATCCCTTTCTTGTATATCGGGACTACATTAGCTGCTTTCCAAATTTCTGGCAGTTCCCCTGTTGCCAGAGATGTTGTTTACACTATGGAGAGTGGTAGGCACAGTTCTTCTGCTCCTTCCTTAAGTATCCAAGGAGAGATTCCATCTGGGCCTAGCCTTTGTCACATCCAACTCTAGTAAACACTTTCTTACTTCCCCGCTGTAATCTCAAACTCTTCCAGTGGTTCCTGGTTAGCTATCCCTCTCTTAACTCTGGGATTCTCTTGTTCTAGGGTGAAGACCTCTTGGAATTTCTTATTCAGTTCCTCACATACTTCCTTGTCGTTTGTAGTGAATCCTTCTGCCCCTATCCTTAATTTCATAACCTGTTCCTTTACTGTTGTTTTCTCCTGATGTGGCTATGCAGCAATTTAGGCTGAGTCTTTGCCTTGCTTGCGATGTCGTTTTCGTATTGTCTTTCCGCCTCTCTTCTCATCCTGACATATTCATTCCTGGCATTCTGGTATCTTTCTCTGCTCTCCAGTGTCCTGTTATTCCTATAGTTCTCCATGCCTTTTACTTTGTTGCTTAGCTAGCCTACATCTCTGATTAAACCATGGGTTTCTCATCTTCATTTCACTGTTTCCTTTTGGCTGGGACAAACTTGTTTGCTGCTTCCTTGCACTTTTGCGTGATGTAGTCCATCATATCTTGGGCCGTCTTTTCCCTGAGCTCTGTTTCCCATGCTATGTCTGTTAGGAATTTTCTTATCTCCTCATAGTTTCCCTTTCGGTATGCTAACCTTTTGGTTCAGTATCTCTCCTCGAGTTCAATAACCCTTCTTCAATCAGGTACTCAAACTCCAATACACTGTGGTCGCTCATCCCTACTGGGGCCTCAAAACCGATTTCTCTTATGTCAGAGTCGTTCAGGGTGAAGACCAGGTCGAGTCTCGCTGGTTCGTCATTTCCTCTCATCCTTGTGGGTTCTCTGACATGCTGGGTTAAGAAGTTTCTAGTCACCACCTCCAGTAGTTTGGCTCTCCACGTATCCTCGCCGCCATGCGGTTCCTTGTTCTCCCAATCAATCCTTCCGTGATTGAAGTCCCCCATGATGAGCAGGTGGGATCTATTTCTACAGGCAGCAGAGGCTGCCCTCTCAATTATAGTGTTAACTGCCATGTTGTTGTTTTCATACTCTTGACTGGGTCTTCTGTCATTTGGTGGAGGGTTATATATTACTGCTACTACTATCTTGGTCCTCCCATGTCATGGTGCCTGCTATGTAGTCTCTGAAACCTCACAGCCCGGATAGCCATCTCCTTAAAACTCCATTCCTTTCTCATGAGTAGGGCCACTCCGCCTCCTCCCCTACCTCCCTCTCTTTCCTTATTACTGTGTACTCCGGGGAACACAGCATTCGTTATGATTCCAGAGAGTTTGTCTCAGTGAGTCCGATTACATCTGGGTTCACTTCTTGTGCTTCCTGCACTGCTTGTGTTCTTGCACTTCACTCTTGCATTCTTGTGGTGTGTGTGTGTGTTGTGGGTGTGTGTGTGGTTGTGTGTGTGTGTGTGGGTGTGTACTCACCTAGTTGTACTCACCTAGTTGTGCTTTGCGGGGGTTGAGCTCTGGCTCTTTGGTCCCGCCTCTCAACCGTCAATCAACAGGTGTACAGGTTCCTGAGCCTATGGGCTCTATCATATCTACACTTGAAACTGTGTATGGAGTCAGCCTCCACCACATACTTCCTAATGCATTCCATTTGTCAACCACTCTGACACTAAAAAAGTTCTTTCTATATCTCTGTGGCTCATTTGGGCACTCAGTTTCCACCTGTGTCCCCTAGTGCGTGTGCCCCTTGTGTTAAATAGCCTGTCTTTATCAACCCTGTCGATTCCCCTGAGAATCTTGAATGTGGTGATCATGTCCCCCCCTAACTCTTCTGTCTTCCAACGAAGTGAGGTTTAATTCCCGTAGTCTCTCCTCGTAGCTCATACCTCTCAGCTCGGGTACTAGTCTGGTGGCAAACCTTTGAACCTTTTCCAGTTTAGTCTTATGCTTGACTAGATATGGACTCCATGCTGGAGCCGCATACTCCAGGATTGGTCTGACATATGTGGTATATAATGTTCTGAAAGATTCCTTACACAAGTTTCTAAAGGCCGTTCTTATGTTAGCCAACCTGGCATATGCTGCTGATGTTATCCTCTTGATATGAGCTTCAGGGGACAGGTCTGGCGTGATATCAACCCCCAGGTCTTTCTCTCTCTCTGACTCTTGAAGTATTTCATCTCCCAGTGATACTGTATCTGGTCTCCTGCTTCCTACCCCTATCTTCATTACATTACATTTGCTTGGGTTAAACTCTAACAGCCATTTGTTCGACATTCCTGCAGCTTGTCCAGGTCTTCTTGAAGCCTCAAACTGTCTCCTCTGTCTTAATCCTTAATCTGTGTAGTGTGTGTGTG
>WNGS01123576.1:0-10784 GCA_020271785.1 Procambarus virginalis
CTGTAAAGTAAGAAGTTTACACCAGGAGACTTAGTGCTTGCCTATTTCCCTATCCCAGGTTCTCCTTTACAGAACAGGTTCTCAGGACCCTACCGTGTAAGGAGTGCCGAACAACTTCAACTACGTTCTCGAGACCCCCGATAGCGGCGGAAGACCCAGCTGTGCCACATTAATTTACTCAAGCCCTACCATGGGGTTCCTCCCACTGTGTTAACCAATTTCACCTCATTTACAGGTCCATACAGCCACAGTGAGACCTTCCTGCTTCTCCTTCCGAGAGCACTGACACTGAGACAGCGCTCTCTAACTCGGAAATCCTTACTAACCTTCAACATCATTTTCAGGACGATAATAGTGCTCCACTAATCAAACTCGTCAGAGAATATCAAGAGTTGTTCGAGATGAGCCCCAAGAGTGTACTGTAACTCAGCACGACATCCAACTGCTACCTGATACCCAGCCGATTCGCCAACCATTCTACCGAATCAGCCCGAGCAAAACGGAAGTCATGCGGGCTGAGGTACAGTATCTCTTGGACCATGGACTGGCTACCCCCTGTGAGTCCCCCTGGGCCTCACCATGCATCCTGGTACCCAAACCTCACGGCAAAATCCGTCTGTGTACGGATTATAGGAAGTTGAACCAGGTCACAGTGAAGGACGCCTACCCAATACCCAGGGTAGACGACATTCTGGATGCCATTGGTAATGCCCGCTACCTGTCTCAGGTAGACCTACTAAAGGGCTACTACCAGGTGAGTTTAACGGAGCGAGCTAAGGTACTGTCCGCCTTTATAACCCCGTTTGGTCTCTACAGGTACAATCGCCTTCCCTTTGGACTCTGCAATGCCCCAGCCACCTTTCAACCGCGTCATCCAGGGCTTGGAAAACACCTATGCCTATTTGGACGACATCGTGGTAGCATCCAACACCTGGAGCGAACACCTGCTCCAGCTACAACGATTGTTCTACAAGCTCCTGAAAGCCGGCCTCACCATCAATTTGGGCAAGTCCACCTTCGCGAAAGGTAAAGTGCGGTACCTGGGTCATGTTATAGGGAGTGGCAGCCTGGCTCCGTTAAACATTCACATTCAAGCAATCCAACAGTATCCACAGCCTACTACCAGGAAGCAGCTCCTGCGCTTCCTTGGTCTTGCTTCCTATTACCGTAGGTTTGTGAAGAATTTTAGCACTGTTGCAACCCCATTAATCACCTTAACCAGTCCCAAGCAACGGTATAATTGGACCAGAGAGCAAACCGTTGCATTCGAACAACTCAAATTCCTCCTCTGTTCTAATCCCATTCTCGCCTCACCAGATATCAAGAAGCCTTTCATCCTCCATGTCGACGCCAGTGGTACCGGCATCGGAAGTGTCTTAATGCAGCAGCGAGGCGAGGAGGTTCTACCTGTCAGCTACTACAGTTGCAAGTTGAAGCCTCATCAGAAGAACTACAGTACTATAGAGAAGGAACTCCTGTCCATCGTCCTGAGCTTACAACACTTTGCACCATATCTGCACGGTGCTAGGTCCACTACCATCTATTCGGACCACAACCCTCTGAGATTTTTACATCAAGCCCAATTTAATAACCAACGTCTGCTGCGATGGGCTTTATATCTTCAAGGCTTCAATTTAAAGATCTGCTACATCAAGGGGCCTGATAACATCATCGCTGACGCCCTCTCCAGAGTGCATGAGGTAGAGGCAGCTCCACCTCCCACTCTACCTCCAGTGGACATGATTCACCCGAAACAGCAGGCTTCGGGGGAGAGTTGTGACGATAATCTCTTATCAGAGATTTAGCCTGCTATTTCTGCGACTCATCCCGTCCACATCAATATACAAGATACGTTTTGTAGTGGCTAAACGTACATATTAAGATAGCCACACGTACCAGCAACTCCCTCCTCCCCCCCACTCCAGCACCTGCTGCACCTGGTCGACGCGCCGAACCCTTCAACTGCCTAACTAGCGACTTGCGGCCATCCAGCTTCCTCATTGGCCGCCAACCAACACTCCACTCCGGCTCCTCGCCAATCACAAGTCCTCGCCAGTTATTGTTGGAGTCCCTTGCGTTTCTGCCAGCCAGAATATTGTGTGCTCGCAAGCTATGAACTCCTAAGTGACTCACCTTGTGTGGTCAAATAGAGGTTTATAGTTAGTGCATATATTCCAGCATTCATATTTTATTTACTTTTGTATGTAAATTCTCCTCCCCATTAACGTAACCTATTTTCATGTTTATGTATTTTTTCCACTTGACATTTTTTACCAGTAAGCCAAGATTTTGCATTTGTTTCAATTTGTGTTTTTATTGTTATTAAAATCCAGTTTTTATTATTGTCTTTCATATTTCCGACCTTACCACAGATTACCAATCACGCAGTCATTCTTTTTTTTCTCTTTTTTTTCCTTTTCTTTTTTTTTATATATTATATGTGGCCCAGCACTGACACCTGCTAGTTGGAAGACTGCCGACCACCATTTCCAACTCGTTACCGTCACAGAAGAGACAAGAAAAATAGGAGAGAAATGTAACAGAAGAAATTAAAAAAAAAAGACATTTGTTAGAGGAAATCTTGAGATGATTTCGGGGCTTTAGTGTCCCCGCGGCCCAGTCCTCGACCAGGCCTCCACCCCCAGGAAGCAGCCCATGACAGCTGATTAACTCCCAGGTACCTATTCTTACCTCTGGGGGCCACGTGGTGTGGGCGTGAGTTTCGTGCTATGCACGTGTGGGTCTCCCTGCCACACGAGGGCTGACGGCGACACATCTGGTGGTGTCGCCCGGGCGGCCAGGCCAGGCGTGGTCCCTGGGGCCACTGCTCCGCCCGTTGCCCTCGTGGGCGCCTGGGCAACGAGGCGTGCACATGCGGGCTCTTTAACGCCCGGGGACTGGCGGCGCACACGCCTGGTGGCGTGGCATATGTGGCCAGACCTCCTTGTTCCTTGCCCAACGGGCGTCCCCATGGGGGGCACGGAGGTGAGCACGGCATGGTCTGTCTGTGCCCGGGGTCCGACGTGGGCGGCTCCTTTCGGCCCGCACGCCTCTGGAGGCTGCCGTACACGCCTTGCCTCGCCTCTCGCCCGGGCCAGGGGCCATTGGGGTGTGGGCGTGCCGGGCTCTCGCCCCTGTGGGCCACCTGCGGGCGGCGACCGGGTCTGGGGGCCATGCGGGGTGCTCATGCAGGGTTCCCCCTAGGTCCCGTCCTGGCCGCTGAGGTTCCGGCGGGTGTGGTTCCCGACGATGATCCAGCAGCCGATGTTCCGCCGGCGGTGTTCCTGCTGAGCATGCCCCTTCCCGCTTTCTGTGCCGTGCCGGGCGTGCGTGTCGTGCCATGCACGAGCGGGTCCCCCCCTTGCACGAGGGCGGGCGGCGCCACTCCGGGTGCTGTTGCCGCGTGGCCAGGCTCAGTTTATTTATTTTGTTTTTATTCATTTATTTAATTATACTTATACAAGATTCGTACTTTGGGATTGCAAGGATACGTAGCTTAGTTTATCTTTCTGTAAATCCACTGGTACGTGCGCACAGCAGGATCAGTGGCTAGCTTGCCCTAGGCGTGGCCCCTGGGGGGCTCGGCTTCGTCCCTTGCCCTAGTGGGCGCACGGGGGCGGGCGGCGCCGCTCTGGTGGTGTCGCCCATCTGGCCGCCGTGTCAGTTACTACGTTTCTTTACTTTGGGAAGAAGTTTTCTTTTTGCTTATTTCCTACTTTACTAAGATCAAGAATTACGTCGGTTCCGTAGATTCGATTTGGAAGGCTCCTATCAATTATTCCTTTATTGTCTCCCTATGGTTATTTCATTACCATCTTTAATCTTTATTAGAATTATTGTATCACAGCTCCCAGCTGTAGGTCCAGCAGCTGAGACCTCAGTTATAAGCCCCCCTTAATTTTGAAGCGAATAAGTTTTCTCTATGCTTATATTCTTTAATTAAGAAGCTTGAATTTCTTCGGTTTTGGAGTCGTTCCGGACGTATCCTTTCAAGTACTCTTCATTTATTGTTATTCTTTATTGTTATTCAATATTATCGCTGGGCCTCGCAGCTGAGTGGACAGCGCTTGGGAGTCGTACTCCTAAGGGCCCGGGTTCGACTCCTGGCGGGGCGGGAACATTTGGGAAGTTTCTTTACCTTTATTAATTATTAACCCAGCGGTTGGCGTTCCGGCTGACTGGGTCCCAGCCGAAGTTCCCGCAGCTGAGGCTCCAGTTAATAAGAATCTTCCTTTATGTCAAGAACTGCTTTTTTATGCTTATATTATCTATAGTAAGGTCAGGAATTACTTCAGTCCCGATGATACGGTTCAGACGAATCCCGTCAATTAGTCTTTATGTTATCCTTTAGTGCATTTCCTTATTGTTATTCTTTATTATAAACGTTCCTCCTGTTCGTATTAATTATTGGATAAGGAACAATGGATGTACCATATTACTCGATGCCATATACCTAACTGAGCAGTGCGCCAGTGCTGCATTTGTTGCAACTAGGGAGAATGTGTCATGGCACATTGCTGACGGAGCCTAGTGCCAGTTACACAATGCAATGTCGGGGCACACACATAGGAGGGCCCATTTCGTAACAGTCATTATGTCCGGTAATGTGTTTTCACTTTTCCCTGTTTATTATTACCCTCCTATTCATTTTACATACTGGTTATGATAATTTCGCTCCTCTTTTGACTTGCCCACCCGCGGGCAGGCCTAGCAGCTGTCGTTTCGGCTGAAGTAGTCCCTGCCGATGATCCAGCAGGTAATGTCCCAGCTGCCCTCGGGCCAGGCCCAGCTACTGTTGTCCCGGCTGACGTGGATATGCTGGCGTTGACACAGCAGCTGATGGGCCAGCAGGTGGTGTGCCAGCTGAACATGCCCCTGGGGGCCAAGCCCAGCCGCTGATGTTCTGGCTGATGTGGTCCCGGCCGACGATCCAGCAGGCGATGGCACAGCTGGTGGTGCGCCAGCTGAGCGTGCCCCTGGGGGACTAAGCACAGCTGCTGTAGTTCCGACTGATGTGGTAACAGCCGATGATCCAGCAGCTGATGGCGCAGCTGGTGGTGTTCCAGCTGAGCATGCCCCTGGGGGCCACGCACAGCTGCTGTTGTTCCGGCTGATGTGGTACCAGCCGATGATCCAGCAGCTGAGGGCACAGCTGGTGGTGTTCCAGCTGTGCATGCCCCTGGGGGGCTAAGCACAGCTGCTGTAGTTCCGGCTGATGTGGTACAAGCTGATGATCCAGCAGCTGATGGCAAAGCTGGTGGTGTTCCAGCTGAGCATGCCCGGGGGGCCACGCACAGCTGCTGTCGTCCCGGCGGATGTGGTCTCAGCCGATGATCCAGCAGCTGATGCCACAGCCGGTGGTGTTCCAGCTGTGCATGCCCCTGGGGGGCTAAGCACAGCTGCTGTAGTTCTGGCTGATGTGGTACCAGCCGATGATCCAGCAGCTGATGGCACAGCTGGTGGAAGTGATCTTCAATAAAGAAATTCTGGAGGGCTTCTGTGCAAGGACTAGGATGAGTTAGCCTAAGCATTTTAATACTAATTTGACAGTTAATTTCAGTAACACGATCAACAACGCTCAGAATATTAGTTCCTTTCTCATATTAAGTATCTTTGTGGTACGAGGGCACCCAAGGATTATCCTCAGGCTTCGTTCTGCAATTTTTCAAGCCCTCCAAGCTTTCTTTCAGGCATCAAAACAAGCAGAGGTGCAGCATAATCCACTAAAGATCTGATGTATGCAAGGTACATCATTTTGACAATTCTGACATTGGCACCATAGCCTGAGTGATAACCTGCAACAGCCTTGAGAGCTCGGAGCCTCTCTTTATACTGACGACAGAGTCTGAATACAACAGGACCATACAGTGGCACCTCAAGGCCAAGGTATTTGAATCTGTTTACATAGTCAAGCTGGGAGCCATCAGACAGTTGCATCTTGCGAACAGCTCCTCCCTGCCTGGGTGAGCGCCAATTTAGTATCTTTGTTTTCTCTGAGATAATTAAACCTAGGTCCTGACATGAGTCTAATGCAGAGTTAAGAGTGTTCTGCGTGTTAGCATACCCAGTGGTGTGTATCACTATATCATCATATATCATCAGCATACCCAGTGGTGTGTGTATCTATATCATCGGCATACCCAGTTGTGTATCATTATATCATCAGCATACCCAGTGTTGTGTATCATTATATCATCGACATTCCCAGTGGTGTGTATAATTATATCATCAGCATACCCAGTGGTGTGTATCATTATATCATCAGCATAGCTATAATGATGTGGACGTTGGGTTTGCTCGGTACAGAGTTTAACAGCGTGTTTATTAAGATATTAAATAAGGTAGGACTGAGGACACCTTCCTGTGAGGTACCTAGTTCGAAGTCTCTTGTTATCATTAATAATTTTGTTGTATTTGTGTCTAGCTTCAGACACGTGCATGTTACAGTATGTCTTAAAGAGTTGAGAGCAATTAAGGATGATAAAGAGTCACAATTAATGTATCAGTTTAGAGACTTGTACACATTTCAGTGCAAGAAGCAAGGAAAATAGTTCGGATTGAGGGGGGTAGAGGACCAGTTGTTTATACGGACTCCCCACTCATAAGCTTTTGATATAGTGCCACATAAAAGACTGATTAAAAGATAGAGGCTCACTATATTGTGGATTCTATATTAAGCTGAATTAGGACATGGCTATACCAAAGGAAACAAAGATTTAGAATCAATGGGGTTAAGTCGCAACACATGGTTTTACACATGGCCGTTCATGTTTAACAAATTTGCTCTCTTTTTATTCCAGCATAGTTGAGGCAGTTGATAGTGGTAAGGATGTGATGTTGTGTACCTTGACTTTAGCAAAGCTTTTGATACAGTGCCACATGAAACAATGTTGACCTTCAATAAAGACATTCTGGAGGGCTTCTGTGCAAGAGTTAGGATGAGCTAGCCTTAGCATTTTTATACCAATTTGACAGTTAATTTCAGTAACACGATAAACAACGCTCGGAATATTAAGTTCCTTCCTCATGTTAAGTGTCTTTGTGGTACGAGGGGCATCCAAAGATTATCTTCAAGGCTTCGTTCTGCAAGTTTTCAAGCCCTTTAAGCTTTCTTTCCGTCATCAAGGCAAGCAGAGGTGCAGCATAATCCACTAAAGATCTGATGTATGCAAGGTTCATCATTTTGACAATTGTGCCATTGGCACCATAGCCTGAGTGATAACGTGCAACATCTCCAAGAGGGCTTATGGAGCCTCTCATTATACTGACGACAGAGTCTGAATACAAAAGACAATACAAGGCAAATTTTAAGGTATTTGAATCTGTTAACATAGTCAAGCTGAGAGCCATCATACAGTTGCATCTTGTGAACAGCTCCTCCCTGCCTGGGTGGACACCCGTTTAGTATCTTCGTTTCCTCTGCTGAGATATGACTAAAGCCTAAGTCCTGACATGAGACTAATGCAGAGTTAAGAGTGTTCTGCATGTTAGCATAACAAGTAGTGTGTAACATTATATCATCAGCATACCCAGTAGTGTGTATCATTATATCATCATGTATGATGATACATGATACAAGGTCTAAATTGATCGATCGAACGATCTAAATTGGGTACTGAAATATGGTCAAAAGATTGGCGGATGCCGTTTAATACTGACAAATGTAAGGCTTAAAGGATAGGTAATGACGATAGATCGAGTTACAAGATATAAGCTAGATGCATGCATGGCGCTGAGATTGTGAAGTCGAATTATGAAAGGGATCTGGGAGTTATGATTAGTAAGAATTTAAAACAACAAAAAAAAACAATGAATAAATGTTCGTAATAAGGCAAACAGAACACTGGGATTTATGTATTGAAACATTAGTAATAATTAAGATATCGGTTCATTGTTCTTCAGATATATCTTGCTCTGTTTAGGCTCCATTTAGATATATAAGCACTTCACTTTTGGTCACAGTATATCCACAGCATGCATATAAATTTACTAGAATGCGTCCAGCGGAGGATAACAAAGTTAATACCCCAAAATAGAAACCTGTCATATGAAGAAAGATTGTCCAAGCTTAAATTACATTTTCTAGAAAGACAAAGAATTATAGCTAGGTGACATGTGGTTTATGTTTTTGTTGATTTGTTTCTATATTTTCATAAATAAAGCATGCTTACTCTCTTATTCCAAGTTTTACGACAATTTCACGAGGTTTAAAATATAAAGCTCAAAATTTCAGCTTTTTTATACAGGAACTATACGTATACGTAAACTATATATAAACTATACTATACTATATATACTATAAATACTATAGTATACTATAATATTACTATAAATATTATATTATAGTATAATATAAATACTAAGTATACTATACTATACTATAACTATACGTAAACTATAACATTATAATAACGTAACGATGTCGTGTAAATAACGTTATATTGACGACATATAAATGTTATATTTATGTTATAAGAACGTAAATTGGATAGGTTTACATAAAGTAAACAAAAAAATCGAAATGTTGACTGAAAATTGTTTATTTTTATATAGAGAGCGTGAAAACATTATACTTCCATAGCATTCACTATTTTTTTAAATTTTTACATAAATCTTAAAAAACTGTGTCTCAAGAATACATGTTTTTAGTTATATCTAGTGGTTTTAAGAACGTCAGAAATACGTATTTATGTCAAATGTTAGAGTATTACCTTTGTGGCACCATTTAAAAACGTTCACAACGTTCTGTGTTTGCTGGGGTACAGAATATCACGACCAGACAACTTTATTAGTGTGGGAGAAAGAGCAGGATGCCAATATTTATTTCTTTTTAAATACAACAGTTCGTAATCTGCAAATAAATTTATATTACGGTTTTATAACAAGATAAAAATATAGAAAATAAAGTGCACTTTTTTTTAAATATTTAGGGTGTTCATAAATTTTAGCAAAAACTTTTGTTTTTTTAATAATTAAAAAAAATATATTATTTATATAAGATTAAACTTTTTTTTAAATAACTTTAAAGTGGATGGTTACACAACATTTTGCATTTATTTTTGGTTTACAATGTACACATTAAACTTTACAGTCTTCAGTGAGTAGGGATCACTAAGACACTGAGTACTACAGTGATCGTCACAGTTTTGGTCACGATGGTGTTTCTTGATATTGGTGTTTTGTTCAGGTGGCCACATAGCACTAAGCCTAGAGCCAACAAGTGGTCATAGAGCACTAAGCCTAAAGCCAACAGATGGCCACAAAGCTATAAGCAATTCACAACTGTCGTCACAATTCACAACTGTCGTCAAATTCAGAGAGGTGGTGGAACTGCTCTTTACTACCACCAAGAACTAACATGCTTAAAAGTAATTAGAACTAGAGACTGCTGTGGGGAGTATATCTTCGCCAGTTTCAGAGTCAAGGGTGCCGAGTCTGTCCTGTCTGTGGGTGCAGTCTATAGAATTCCTAACACTGATGTGTCCGAATTCAACTCAAACCTTAGAAATCTAATACGCGATAACAAACTGAACAAAAACCACCTAATTATCGCAGGGGACTTTAATATTGATCTCTGCGAGCCTGAACACCCTACTGCTGTTAGCTTCCTCAACTGTATGAATTCCTGCTTCCTCATACCCTTAATCACTAGACCTACTAGAATCACTGATAGTACTGCCACGACTCTAGATCACATCTGGACCAACATAACCTCTCCGCTTACTTCAGGTATAATCACTGATAGCACTACAGACCATTACCCCACATTTAACTAACATTAACAAACCACCTCTAGAGTCAAGGGAGTTAAGTTTTAGGCTGCACAATGAAACTGCTATAGACAATTTTATAACTGCTGCTGATAATGTCAACTGGGAGTCCGAGTTAGGTAACAGGGGACATCAACCTAGCAGTGCAATCTTTTCTTCAAAAAACTCTTAGCCTTTATAACACCCACTGTCCTATGCTTACAAACAAGTCACAACCAAAAGGCTTAACAATCCCTGGCTTACAAAGGGAATACTTAAATCCGTTAATAAAAAACATGACCTTGAGAAGAAATATAGGTTAGGAACTGTCTCCAAACAATTTTCAAAGAATTACTCCTTATTGCTATCTAAGATAATTAGACGAGCCAAAACTAAATATTACGAGATAAATTTACCCAAATAAAGAGCAACATTAAAAAAACTTGGAGCACAATTTCACAAATATTGGGATCAAAGAAGATTTTAAATAACGAACCAACACTCCTGTCCAGTAACGCTGGTCAGCTTTCAGCCTCTGATTCTGCTATTGGGTTCAATAGGTTTTTCTCTTCCATTGGGTCATCCCTTGCAAATGATATTCCATCTTCCAGTACTGATGTCAAGGACTATCTTACAGGTAACTATCCACAGTCTCTGTACCTAAAGCCTACCAATTCCACTGACGTCAATGAGATTATCCTTTCCCTTAAAACCAAGTCTAGTGCCCTTGAGGAGATACCAACTTTAATTTACAAAAAAGCCTCCAGATCTTTAGCCCCTGCTATAGTATTGCTCTTCAACAAGTCACTTGAACTCCAAACCTTTCCAGATATTCTAAAAAAAAAGCAAGAGTAACCCCTGTCCACAAATGTGGTGATCTCACAGATGTTAACAACTACAGACCCATATCAATCCTGCCTAACTTGTCAAAAATTTTGAAAAACTAATCTACAAGCAACTTTCCTCTTATCTATTTGATTTGATTGTTGCCGCCGAAGGCCGCTAGTTTATTGTGCACCCCATACTCATCCTGTG
>WNGS01123577.1:0-16647 GCA_020271785.1 Procambarus virginalis
TGCAGCTGAAAGAATGGTACAAACTAGAGCACGAGGACTTCCAGGCCAGTTCAGAGTGACTGCAAAAGTGTGAACAAGTGGTATGAGGTAGTATTGTAACTGAATTTGCTGCCTCTGGGTTACCAAAACTGGCCTGTGCAAGAAAAAGGTAAGTGAAAAATTATGACTTCATATGATTTTTCTGAGAGGGCTCATTAGTGCTAGCTACCTGGATAGCCCCACCCAATTAACCACACCAGGCTCTTGCAAGTTATTGTAAACCGACTGGGGATCACAGGCCAAAACTGACCTGACATAAGGAGGTGAAAGGAGCAAGCATCACCTTAGCCAAGAAAAGGCTACCAGAATGTGGCAAACAAAAAAAAAATATTAAGTGAGGTAAACAAAACCATGGAAAATGAGACAACCTGAAATGAATCAAACCCAGTCATGAAGCAGTTATCTATTGTGCACCACCAGGGGAATGTGTACCTTCCTCCTCAGTTCCCTAGCCTTGAACCTCAGTCATTTTCACTAGTGTACATGACAATGATGTTGCAATTACACTCCTTATTCCCGCCATCTCTTCAACTCCTACGTTTTTAGATAAGTTTTAGCCATCCTTGACAATGTTTTATCCTGAGGGGGCTATTGCTTGTGTTTGTTCTAAATTTTAGAACAAATACTTGACCTTCAGAATTTTTTCTGCCGTGTAGGCAGCTATGAGATGCCTTTTGCCATTCAGGGTTTTGTTTGTTTTCGTCAGGGCATTCTTACTTGCCATTTCAGGGTTTTGGCTTTTGGCTTCTTCTGCCCTTCAGTTTTTTTTAATGCAAGGCATGATTAGCCTTTTCAGTGTTGAACTTCCAATTTTGGCTGTATCACCGGCTGACAGGTTTGATCATTCAGCCAGCCTGTCTTCAAGCCAGGTTTTGGTCCTTTCTGTTTCAGTAGGTCCTGGTGATTTGATGAGGTCCACTTGGTTTCATTAGAAGTTCAGATCTGGTTAGGCCTGGTTGGGATTTTCTAACTTTTCTTCCACATGCATACCTGTTATGCTTGGGACACACATTTCCAGCTATTGTGGGAATCCCTGAGTTTCCTGTTGTTGGCTCGAGCAGCTGTGCAGGAGTCTGCCTTTTGCTTGTGTGGCATTTCTTCTTGGTGTGGGTTTGGCTCCAGACACTACCGTTTCTTTGGTTCCGTTCTTTTCACTTCCACTAACACAGTTGGGTGCTGACTCCATGGGCTCCTCCAGAGGCGTCTGGTTCACCAGTTTCCTCATCAGCCTTTTTAGGATTCTGGCCTATGACTCCTCCCTGCCCTCGACCTCTTCGCAGCCACTTCAGCCTTAGGTTGGGGGTTTATTGGGTGCACATCACAACGAATGTTATTCACGGTAGTCTGGTACACACTGCAGATGCTTCATCTCTTGGCAGACTCTGTGGTCCAGCTCTACTCTGCCTACTTCCTGATAGTTCTTTGTCTGTATCATAAGCGGGATTGCTTCAATCTCGTCTTTTGTGGAGCCGAGCTCTCTGGGTCACTTGTCTTCTGGCTTTCCAGGGTTTGGCTCTCTGTGCAGTTCACATTCAGTGCATGTCTAACTTTCTAGCAAATGATCTCATTTTTGCTCTATTGACATGGGCATATACTTCCATTGACTTTGAGAGATGTCTGGTTGCCGCGAGGTGAACCTCATTATCTGCACTGAGCCAGCGGCTTTTGCTTTCCATGGCCCCATTTTTCTTGCAATGGATGCTTATTGGCTGGATTGGAGTCCAGCCCAGCCATGGTGTCCAGTCCTTTGAGCCATTATCCAAAACCACATAATTTTTTACATTTCTGTCTCTTTCAGCTGATAAGCCCAGAGTTGTTTCTCAATGTTTTGAGGCTCTCTGCCACTCTACACTGTTGAAGTTTTTGACTTCTGTACCATTCCTTCTCATCAAGTTTGGCCAGCCAGCAGTCTGCCCTTGGCCTCTTGTTGATTATAAGTTTTGCAGCTCTGTCCACATTTTTTAATGCATTTTAATCAGGCTAGGGAGTTTTGGCAGTCCATCAGAGTGCTACCAGCTCATTACTTATTGAATGTTCTTAATCTATGTCAGGCTTGTGTGGCTGTGGGGCAGTTAACTCATCACCAACTTCTTCCAAAGGACAACCACAGTTGTGTACTTCTTTTTGTACTACCACCTTTGTGAAGTGGCACGATTTCTGCTGTTTTAAGTATGCCAGAGATAACACCAGTATCTAGCTCCGTCTCCAAAAGATGTTTAAGGCCTGTGATAAGGAAGTTTTACACTTTTTCATGAATACACTACTAAATTCCAGGAGTCTGGGCCTGGTGCAGAGTGCATGGGCATGCATAGATTTAGTTTGACTCTGAGAATATTAAAGAGATACTTATTTCTGGAATGATTCCCCCTCTTTTTTGGTGGCCTTTTCTTTGTTAGGGTGATCTAGAATTATCTGCTCCTAGTGCATCTTTAGAGGGGGGCTAGGTATTGGCCTCTGGTCTTCAGTAGGCTTACGATGACTTGCTACGGCCTATCAGGAATTGAATTGAATGCAATTATCCCGGTAGCAATCATCAAGAGGTTTGCTCTTGCTTTATCAACAAGGACCCACCAGAAAGACATTTCATTACATTCGATGTTTGTTTATTTCATATTACCAGTAATTATTTTATATAAACACAAAATTATTGTCTATGTATGTTTATGTATTTATGTCTCTCAAAATGCATAAATATATATTTTATCATTTGCTATGAGACAAATCTTGAAAATTTGGTGATTAAAGTAACAATACAATGAACTCTTATTAAAAAATCTAAATTTCATGCAAATCTGGATCAGGTCTGGAATGTTATGATCAAAACTTGTTTAGGATGCTATAAACTCACAGAATAACCAGGATTCTCCAAGCATTTGTCTACATTTCAAATTATTCTTTGAGGATGTATTGTATTGTACAGATGAAATCTTGACAATATCTTGTTTCTCTTCTCCTGAGAATGATTGCAAAATTTGTAAATAAACCAAACTGCAGATTCCAACTTCATTCTCAGGAGAATATCACAACTGTGGTATCAAAAGGTACTTTGGTAAGACCTTATCTACAGGCACCATCAAGAACCAGTGTTAGTACAGAGCATGAAGTCTTATGCCTCTATGATTAACTCAACCCTTTAGAGGAGTCTTCTTACTAGACACAAAGATCAATGCTTACTGACTCTTCTGGTTCTTCTTGAATCAACCTGGAGGGACTAAAGGCAACTAGAGATTTGGCATTGTATTTTATAACTATGTGCCTCAGCAGAATGTGATTAATAGAGGGAAACAATAAAAATTACAAACGTAATTCAAGGTTTCGGGAAAAGTTTGTCTAACTATAGTTTATTTACAATTACATTGTCTATATACAGAACATTAAAATAAAGGGAATGGATGTTACTATATATAAATGTCAAGTCAAAACTGGATCATGACAAATTCTGTGGATGAAAATGACTGGTTCAACAATGAGATAGACTTTTATGAATTAGTTGATGTCTTTTAAATTCTGGTATGAGTCTTTTTTTATATTTCTTAGGTTCTTCTTAACCTGGGAAAGAAGTTGAAAAATTAATGCTTACAAGCTCATTTTACATTTATATTAGAGGCTAACACATTGCTACTTTCAACCTAGCTAGGGAGAAAGTTATTACAAAAAGTTATTCAGCACATCTACACTAACTATATACATTGTACTGTATCTTGTTATATGGATTTTTTGTATTCACTTTTTTTCTGCCTCTGAGGATGCTAGGTTGAATTTATGAAAAATGTGTCAATGCCATTATAAATGTAAAATTAGCTTGTGAAAGTTAATATACAAATTTCCTATCATACTGAAAAAAAGAAACTAAGAAATATGGAGAAATTTTGCACTAGAAACTGATCAAATTATTTAAATCATATTTGGTAAGACACACATTCAGATGGAGCTCACCTTGGGTTCTGAGGGAATGTGTTGTGAGAAAAGGCTAGAGACAGTCAACATGCCAAAGCTAGTGGACTGAAGAAAAAGAGGTGATATGATAACATATACAAAATCATGACAGGCATCAACAAGGTTGACAACGAGAAAGTTTTGAAACCTAAGACTTCAAGAACAAGTGGCCATAGTTCAAGCTAAGAAAACAATGGTGCTGAAAAATGTACAAAAAGTTTATTTTTTGTGAACAGAGTTCTGAAGGGTTGGAATAATTTAAATAAGAGGATGGTCAATGCTAAAATAGTAATTATAGAGATGATGGGACACCACAAGTGTAGCTTTCATCCTGAAATTACAAGGATAAAATTACATTTAAGTAATTACACACACACACACACACACACACACACACACACATTGGTGAGCAGTGACAATTCCTGTATCTTCTGCTAAATTTAGATATGTGATTGTGTTTTTCTTTACTCGTTATAAGGCATGAGCACTAAGACTTATGATACGAGTTTCAGGTATTATTATATATTAAACCTTTTTATTGCACAATCTAACAAGTTAAAATACTTGATAGGAAGTGTCATTTTGCTTGCATGGTGTTAACAATCTGTGAGTACCCTACATGTTGCTACATCAGTCTTTGGTCTTATTTAGCTAGCACTTATTGCTTTAAGTAGAATTTGACTTTTATTTAATTACACCTCTGTCTATGTAATGTTTTAATCACCATTTCATAAGTGAAATTGCTAATACTGTACTCATCTCACAGCAAGTGATGATGTCAGATATGAAAATAACAATTAATCAGTCATTTAAATGTATGCATTGCCAGCAGTAAATATAATTACTGTAGTTTATATTGTTTTTAAAGCAAATAAATATGGATTTTATGCATTTTTTTATAAAGAACTGTGTTTGCTAGGCTGTCATTTAGAACCGGCATTGAGCTTCAATGGTAGTAAACTTTAAAACTTCAACTATTGAAATGTGTTTCGAACAAACCTTGGTACCAACTGCAAGTTCTGTTTTTATATTACTTTTAGGAAAGCGATACTGTAATTCACATTCAGATTATCAGTTTACAGTCTATGGCAATAAAGTGCAAAGACAAAGCACAAAGATGCAAAAAGGAAAAAAAAAAGAGACAGTGATAAGAATATTAACAAGTGTACATAGAATACTTTTAGTGAGTTATGTTAAGAATCATTATTTCAACATCTATGTCTCCAGGTGGTTATCACTTTCACACATTTCAGTATCTTTCATCTGTGTGCCAAAGATCACGTGTACGTTTTTACAACTGAGTGGAATAAATGAATGATATTTTACTGTTGGGTATGTTAGTGGGGGGAACAACTTTAGATAGGATTTTTACATTATAAAATAATAATGGGCATATTTATAGGAACAAACTACCTCTGACAGTGATTTGGAAATCTACTTGTAAGACAAAAATAACTGGAACTTGTATGTATAATACCCGAGTATACAGGGACTACTGTAATAGTCTCAATTTTTTAGAAAAAGTGAAGTTGTCCTGATTTGGTAACTTCTTGTTAACATAGTTATTGAATAAAGCATTTTAGGAAAAATTATTTTGATACTGAAACTCATATCATAATCCAATGATATTTTGTTTCATCATAATTTGAATATATGCAGTGAGATGTTTCTCCAAGATATTTTTGAAGATATTATTTCATCTTCAAATATTTATGTTCATTACTTTTGGGGAGCTGAGAAGAGGCATTTTGATGTGTTATACTAAATATTTATTAAATTCCTTTTCTAATTTACTTACTTTTCAGTTTTTATTAGCCAATGATTCAAAATGTGTTGTATGAATGTTTTGACATAGTTTAGTTAGAGGTCTGCTAAAATATATTTTCCCTGATGTAAAGCTTTAAAAGCATTTCTGAATCCCATAGGTGCCTCATGATGAAGACTACTAAATTACCTGCTTAAATAATTACAATCTTAGCTCCCTTGTATTTTGTGAAAGCATATTTTGCCACTTTATGACTCGGCACCTCAGGTAACGTTACTGTTCGTCAGCTCATGATGGAATGAGTAAAAAGGTTCTTTAAAGTTATAATTGTGTGAATATGTCGTGGGCCAATTTCAGCATGTTACGTAATTTTTACCAAGTGTAATTGATACAACTCTTACTTTACAATATTTCATCATAATTTAAATTTCATCATATACTATTACATTACAATTATATTTAGCATGCATTCCACAAGGATGGCCAATTATTCAATGAGTGGGAGCAATGAATACTATTACTTGATACAAGTTGAACTGTTGACAAGTACTGTATACAAATAGTTTATAAAATTAAGTTATTAAAGTGAACTTGCACCATTTTCTGAAAAATCTTTCAATATGCTATTATTGTTAGGTGTTTTGGTTGAATATTAAGAAAATTACATTTAAAGTTAATGCTTTTCATTTAAAGATATGTTAAAGATGAAATTTAATTGTTATTTACCTAGCATTTTAAGCTGTTCGAGTTCTGAAACATTTTTATTAATTCTATTGTGAGAGTCAAACATTAATAAAACAAAATACTGTACAGGGGATATGAGGTCACAAGGGATTAAAACGTCTTTGAATTAGGTTCTATTTTTACTTTTAGTCATTACTTGTATTTCACATTTTTTACAGTACTTATTAATTAAGTCAATACAAAAAAAGGTTTTAGCAAAAAATGTTGAATAATGCATGGACAGTTATTGTGAGTCAGTTCTTTGTAATTTAACTTTAATTCCTGTAACATATTGTAATTTTATAAGGAGTACTGCATAGTAATTTTGGCTGCTATATAAATATATGTGCTACTCTGGTGTTGAACATGAAGGCCATCTTGGACAGTGCCAGCTCTTGCAAAGGATACTTTCACCCCCCCCCCCTTAACTCCCTCCCCACTCACACTTTTCTCTCTCATTTTATATCTAACTCATATTTGAACATCAGAGCATCTGTGTTTATCTCATATTCTGCCTCACATACTTTCTTTTTCACAACTCTATTTCTTAAATTCTAGCTTGTTTTTTCTGGCTATATCTCATCTTTGAAGTTTGCATAGCATTTTGTATAGCATATTTTTCTGTCTCCCTCTCTGCATTTCAGTCATTCATGTACCTACTGTATTTGCCTTTTAGGATGTAAATTATATTTGTGTTAATTTTTTAGGTTTTAAAATTTTTATAAAATTTTCAAGAGCTAGCTAGGGACTGCATTATAAGAGATGGTAAATGTAATATATGTCCTGTTAACTCATTTAAATAATAAAAAAAGATATGTTTGCCACAATTAAAAATGCAATGATGGAGTTTGTGTCATTTGCCTTTTTGTCACACCTACCATGTACTGTAATTACATTCAATGTCATATTTGAAAGATGGTTCAACATGAAATAGCATGAGCAGATTCCGTCTAATTACCACAAGCTACCACAAGCTTCACAAAGCTTCCTGGCAATACGTTAGTAATGAATAAATATGATATGTTAGGTTAGGCAGACCTAACCTGACCTAACCTAACCTAATATATCCTAACCTAACTTAACCAAACCAAACCTAACCTAACCGACGCTTGGATCGTCGACTTAATTTGATGTTACCAGCTCTTTATTTTCGTCTAATTTCTTAATAAAAAGATACTGTTTCAGATTAAAATTATGTTTTTTCGTGTTGTACATTCAGCACCAACATTATAATGAGTAAATATATCATATTTATTCATTACTAACATATTGCCAGGCAGCTTTGTGAAGCTTGTGTAGCTTGTGGTAATTAGACGGACTGCATGAGCAAGGTTATATTGGTTGCTTCCCTAAACCATAACAATGGGTTCATCTAAATCCTTGTTAGCATTGTGCATCAGGCCGGAATCAACTTTGGCCCCCCACCAAGAGAAGTAACTTTCAAATGATTTTGTCCTCTAGTCCAGAAGTGAGAAACAAAGTGAAGAGCATAATTCAATAAACCATCCAGGAAAATCATTTGCTATGAAAATAAATAAATAATAAATATGTTTATTCAGGTAAGGTACATACATACAAGGGATGTTACATTAATCGATCGATTTATGGATAGAGCTAGTACATACAATGCCTAAAGCCACTATTACGCAATGCGTTTCGGACAGGAAAAACATTAATATCTATAACTTAATACTAATTGAGCATAAAGAATAAAATGAGTTGAGAACAAATACAAATAAAGATAAAAAAAAAGGGGGAACATGACTGAAAAAGCAGCACAAATACAATAGGTCGACAAACAGCGTTGTTTAAAAAAATAACAGACATGGGTTGACAATAGAGGGGTAAGGTAGGTTACAGGGAATTTATTAGGTAGTGTTTAGTTTTAATCTTAAACTGGTTGAGAGAGGTACAGTCTTTAACAGGGTGGGAAGGTCATTCCACATTCTGGGCCCCTTGATTTGTAGAGCATTTCTAGTTTGATTAAGTCGTACTCTTGGAATATCAAAACTGTATTTATTTCTGGTGTGGTGCTCATGGGTTCTGTTACAACCTTCAATGAAGCTTTTGAGGTCAGGATTGGCATTACAGTTCAGCATTTTATATATGTATAATACACAAGAGAGAATGTGCAGTGACTTAATATCTAACATATTCAGAGATTTGAGTAGGGGTACCGAGTGATGTCTGGGGCCAGAGTTGGATATTGTCCTAATAGCAGCTTTGTGTTGAGTAATTAGAGGACGTAAATAATTTTGGGTAGTAGAACCCCAAGCACAAATACCATAGTTGAGGTATGGATAGATGAGGGAGTAATAGAGAGTCACCAGGGCAGGGCGGGGTACATAATATCTGATCTTAGAAAGAATGCCAACAGTTTTTGAAACTTTTTTTGATATATTTAGAATGTGTCCCTGGAAATTCGGCTTGTGATCAATGAGAACGCCAAGGAATTTTCCATCTAATTTGTTACAAATTTGGGTATTGTTTATTTTGAGATTTCTTTGATTAGAGGATTTATTGCCAAACAGAATATAGAAAGTTTTGTCAATGTTAAGGGTGAGTTTGTTGGCAGTTAGCCAAAGATGGACTTTATTTAGCTCAGTATTATATGATACTATGATATCAAAGAACACATCAAACCACTCAACACCTACCCAAATAATTATTGAGGCATGAGTCCTGGGTCCGTCTAATTACCACATGCTACACAAGCTTCACAAAGCTTCCTGGCAATACTAATTGCGATACAAAGCTTCCTGGCAATACGTTACTAATGAATAAATATGTTAGGTTAGGCTGACCTAACCTAACTTAACCTAATCTAATCTAACCTAACCTAACTTAACCAAACCAAACCAAACCTAACCTAACCGACGGTTGGATCGTCGACTATATTTGGCGTCACCAGCTCTTTATTTTCGTCTAATTTCTTTATAAAAAGATACTTTTTCCAATTAAAATTATGTTTTTCGTGTTGTACATTCAGCACCAACATTATAATGAGTAAATATATCATATTTATTCATTACTAACGTATTGCCAGGAAGCTTTGGTAGCTTGTGGTAATTAGACGGACCGCGAGTCCCCAAGGCACTTTGGTAACACACTTGGCCGGTCCGTAGAATTACCCAAATCCTTCTAGCATTACGTAAGTAATGAAGAAATATGATATATTTACTTACTGTAATGTTGGTGCTGCACGTAGAACACGATCAAACCTATTTTCATTCTGAAATAATGTAATTTCATATCGAAATTCGAAGTAAATATGTAACAGGTGACCCCCCTTTCCACTACAGCCCACAAGATGGGTATGGGGTGCATAATAAATGAACACTACTAAACTAACTTAGCTGTATGCCTCACCCAACTCTATAGCTGTTCACCCAGCAGTGAATGAGTACCTGGTTGTTAAACATAGGTCGTATTACACGTAAATTTAAGATTAAGGTCCTGTCCGTAATGCTGTGTGTATGTTAGTGGCTTTACAAGGTGGGGGTTCCACGCAGCTGGCCCTCACGGGATTGGGGGTGCTCCGACGGAACCCCCAAAGTGACAAGCCAAGAATACCAAGCTTTACAATTACCGTAAATGCTCAGGCAACTTTAAATTAGAGATGTCTCTTCAATGTATTTGATTACATTAATTCTACTTCTGTATATTAATTTATGGCTTTCACTAATCTTCATTAGTCACCATAATTAATTCAGCTCTATTTACCTATTTGTTATATTGAGCTATTATGCTTCTTCAGTTAAGGATTATCTAATTTAATCTTTTATGATTGTATTATTAATTAATTATTTATGATTGTATTATTAATTAATTATTTATTTATTAAATAATTAATTATTATTATTTTAAAATTAAAATAAGTCCCCCACTCCGTGAGCGTTTTCTTCCAACCACAGAATGTAATTTCTGTAGTTGGAAGAAAACGCCCACGGATGTATCCTTTACACCACCACCCACGGGTTGGGTATGGGGTGCATAATAAAGAAAGAAATTGAATTGGAGAGGGGGACTTATTTTAATTTTAAAATAATAATAATTAATTATTTAATAAATAAATAATTAATTAATAATGCAATCATAAATGATTAAATAATAGATAATCCTTAAATGAAGAAGCATAATAGCTCATTATAACAAATAAATATATAATTAAAGATGAATTAATTATGGTGGCTAATAATGATTAGTGAAAAGCCATAAATTAATATACAGAAATAAAATTAATGGATATCCGTTAATGATAATGTATTAATCAAATACAATGAAAAGACATCTCTAATTTAAAGTTGCATGAGCATTTACGGTAATTCTAAAGCTTGGTATTCTTGGCTTGTCACTTTGGGGGTTCCGTCGGAGCACCCCAAAGGTAACAAATCCATTGCAAGATGGAACACTACGTGTCCCATCCAGATGTGTCCCCAGCAAACTGCTTTACGTCTTGTCTTCCCTTGGAACGTAAAACCGGTGAAGCTGGGATACCCGGGAGGAGAGTGGGCGTTTTGTAGTGTACCTGGCGAGACGGAGGTGAGCAAGATGGCGCCTCGCCGCGCCTGCGCTTTTAAATACCCCGCTCTACGCGCGCCACTTAGTCGTTTAGACAGTGGAGCACGGTAATGCGTACTCTTCCCCACAGAATTTCACCGCTTTTATTTTAAAAGCAGTGACTAATACTTTTGTATATATATATATATATATATATATATATATATATATATATATATATATATATATATATATAATATATATATATATATATATATATATATATAACTGAAAACTCACACCCCAGAAGTGACTCGAACCCATACTCCCAGGAGCAACGCAACTGGTATGTACAGGGATGCCTTAAACCACTTGACCATCACGACCGGACAAAAGGAAGTGATAGCCGAGGCTATATGAACCACTTCCCCGCCGGCACCTGGATTTAAGGCATCCCTGTACATACCAGTTGCGTTGCTCCTGGGAGTATGGGTTCGAGTCACTTCTGGGGTGTGAGTTTTCAGTTGTATCTAGTCCTGGGGACCATTCAGGCTTGTTTGCATTTGTGTTCCTCACGTGTTGCCCCAAAAAATGAGGTGATTTGATAAAATGCTATGCCCAAGATAACCATCCAGGTGCCGGCGGGGAAGTGGTTCATATAGCCTCGGCTATCACTTCCTTTTGTCCGGTCGTGATGGTCAAGTGGTTTAAGGCATCCCTGTACATACCAGTTGCGTTGCTCCTGGGAGTATGGGTTCGAGTCACTTCTCGGGTCACGACTTTAAATTACGACTTGAAAACTGCGGGGGGGTTTGGGCAAAATATGACCCCATCGCCGTTGTCAGTAAATGGTATATTTTCGGTATAAAATGTCGTAATTTCAAACTCCTAATATGTATTCATGAAACCTTACGTAACGTTACGTAACGTAACATAACGTCAGTCCCTCCAAAACTACACAATATTTCAATTGTCAAAGAGGGTAAATCTCCCAAGATATAAGTTATTCGATATAACTGAGGACTTGAGGTAAGTCTATTAAGGACCTTCCCGAAACATTATGTGTGTGTTAGTGACTTTGCAAGAATGTAAAAAATCACTCTGTGTAATCTCACAAATCCATTGTACCTTCTTGCAAATAAAATATTTTTAGTAGTGTTATTATTAAGTGTAATGCAGGCGATGATAACGTGGCTAAAGTATGTTGACCAGACCACACACTAGAAGGTGAAGGGACGACGACGTTTCTGTCCGTCCTGGACCATTCTCAAGTCGATTGAGAACCGAAATGTCGTCGTCCCTTCACCTTCTAGTGTGTGGTCTGATCAACATTAAGTGTAATATCTGAAGAAAATTGAGAAATCTTAGGAAAGTGAAACAATCATATATATTTTAGATGGTATTATTTTTTTATCAAAGTTCTCCTTCACTTTACAGATAAAGTATTTGAGAGTATTATGAATAGAAAGAAAGAGGTGTCCTCTTTCTCAGTTATCATTATCATTACTGATATCTCAGACACATCAGCATTATTACTGAAAAAGTCATAGATATGATCAGATCGTGAAAAAAAATAATAACGTGGCGTGAGGATCCTCAGCGACCACTGACGATTCAGTCTTCACATCAAGATGGACTGGGAACGCTGACCCTGTGGACCAGCGTCCGCGGGGTCGGCGTCCGGCCCCGCGAACCAGCGTCTGTGGGGTCGGCGTCCGGCCCTGCAGACCAGCGTCCAAGTTTTGCTCGACGCACCAGACTGGGGCACCCTGGCCCCAAGGATCTCCCCGCCACCTCTATAAGACAGCTTGTGGTGTAGTATTTAAGCTGAAGTGGCTGTCCACCACACGCGACGGAATGACACTACGCCACGGCGGCTGGGGTTACCGTGGGGCGTACTTGTCTATACACGCCAGCGATGTGAGGTCAGCTGAGTTGGGGCGAGCCGGCACTAACACACACACACCCTCACAAAAGTACACATACAACACCAATACGCACATGCACAAGTATGCACACAGAAGGAGGACATTATTGGAGGATACAGACACAGAGATAGCGACAGTGTGCATCGCTTAACATATATACCAAAGAAGAGAATCTGATATTAAAGGAATAGTTATGTTAATAATAATTACAAATTAACCGAAGATAATAGATGCTAATTTATGATGATGACGTTATTTAAAAAAAAATGGCGCCCACAATTTGCAATCTTTTATGACGAAGGAGCTCCTGATGGAGGAGTGTGAGTGATGGCGTTGTCTTGAACGTGAAAGACAAGAGGTCTTGAGAAAAGGTATCCCGGTTTTGTCCCTTTTCTTCCCTATTAAGAGCAACATGACTTGCTGGTGACCGTGAGGCGCTGAAGATGACCATACGGGCGCCATGATGACGCAAGCACAACTGTGGCAGCAGTCAGATAGTTTCCCTCTACAACACAGGATGATCTGTTTGGATGACTCGTTCAGCTGGTAGCAGGAGTTGGGGACTGGTTCTTTACTTCATGTAGGTCTTCTGAGAGAGCTCGAAGTTCCTGATAGACTTCCGGACGTCGTCGAGGAGCGAGGCGGTGCGGGTGTCGGGCACGGTGCGGCGGATCACGTTGCTGCGGATGCCGCGCTCAGCGAAGGCCATGCGGCGGGGCACATCTGTGGGCACACGTTACTTATTATTTACCCGATATGCATATTACGACACGAGTTTAAAATTTACATTATACCTGTATCTTTATTACAATTTTAGAGTAGACTTTTGTCTATGAAGATGGACTGCGGACCAGCATAATTACTCTCAATTAGTCAATCTAGGAATCTCATTCTTGTATATACAGTTTAAACGTGTCAACACGAGTTGAATGGTCACATATGCAGAGTTTTGTTCCTTCAGGTGAGACCTGCAAATATTCGGGTGGTTCCTCTATAGAAGATAAAATCTAGTTTTGTTTATTAACTTGTGCTGTGTTCTACAGTATAGTGCTGGTCAACGTCCAGTGAGACATGATATGAGATAGTGTGAGCCAATCGGACATGAACAAGAGAAAGTTCCCCGATATCTGCAATGTGTGAGATATGACTCCTACCGTTATGTTGGGATAATGAATATGAAGCACTAGAGTATTATGATTATCATTCATGGCTTGTTAGCCGAGTAACACAGAAATATCAACTGATTATTAGTTTCCTTGTGAAAACAAAACATTTTATTCTAACTCTGCTAGCAGTAAGAATCATTAGGGTCGGCTGTGGTAGATTCTTTCACAAAGAACATAATTGTTGGTTTAAGAGAGACATGAGAGACGAGGTACAGAAGGACACCGGTGAAGGAGAGCAACTCACCACCAGACTTGGTGTCCATATACTTGACGAGCGAGCTGTAGTAATTGTCCCCGTAGTCCCAGTTGTAGTCGTAGAAGCGGGGCTTGCGCCTGTTCCAGTGCACGAAGAACTTGGGCTTCTTCTTAGGCGCTGGAGGCGGTTCAAGGGCCTCTTCGCCTTCTAGGGGAGCCTCGCCCTCAGCAGGGGCGGGTGCCTCTTCAACTGGGGCAGCTTCTGCGGGTAGGTAGTCAGAGATTAGTAGCTGAAGGATGCCATTTACAGTATCCATGGGGGCCTCCTCAAATATACAAAACCAAATAACCTCACACTAAAGCTGCATTAATACATATAAAATGTGATGATCTGTTATGAAGCCTTAATCTGTGGAGGTGACTAAGTCAGCTGACACAATGAGAGGTTCCACTGATACATTTATTAAAGGGATATAATCTGCTGGGACACCTAACGTAACGGAAACAATTTGATTGGACCGATACCAGAAAAAACTATCTGCTAGAACACATTAAGTTGGCGGGTAGGGAGAGGTGTGTATGCGAGAAGCGGTGTTTGTATTTGATAACTCTTCCCCTGCTCATATTCCTCTCTCTCTCTCTCTCTCTCTCTCTCTCTCTCTCTCTCTCTCTCTCTCTCTCTCTCTCTCTCTCTCTCTCTCTCTCTCTCTCTCTCTCTCTCTCTCTCTCTTTGGTTCTACCTGTCGGTGCATTCTCCACAAACATCCCATGTATACAAGACCTCTGTGACATACACAAGTACATATATGCACATGAATAAACATGCGCGTACATACACACAGACAGACAGACACACACACACACACACACACACACCACACACACCCAACACACAAGACCTGGACAAGCTGCAGGAATGGTCGAACAAATGGCTGTTAGAGTTTAACCCAAGCAAATGTAATGTAATGAAGATAGGGGTAGGAAGCAGGAGACCAGATACAAGGTATCATTTGGGAGATGAAATACTTCAAGAGTCAGAGAGAGAGAAAGACCTGGGGGTTGATATCACGCCAGACCTGTCCCCTGAAGCTCATATCAAGAGGATAACATCAGCAGCATATGCCAGGTTGGCTAACATAAGAACGGCCTTTAGAAACTTGTGTAAGGAATCTTTCAGAACATTATATACCACATATGTCAGACCAATCCTGGAGTATGCGGCTCCAGCATGGAGTCCCTATCTAGTCAAGCATAAGACTAAACTGGAAAAGGTTCAAAGGTTTGCCACCAGACTAGTACCCGAGCTGAGAGGTATGAGCTACGAGGAGCGACTGCAGGAATTAAACCTCACTTCGTTGGAAGACAGAAGAGTTAGGGGGGACATGATCACCACATTCAAGATTCTCAGGGGAATCGACAGGGTTGATAAAGACAGGCTGTTTAACACAAGGGGCACACGCACTAGGGGACACAGGTGGAAACTGAGTGCCCAAATGAGCCACAGAGATATTAGAAAGAACTTTTTTAGTGTCAGAGTGGTTGACAAATGGAATGCATTAGGAAGCGATGTGGTGGAGGCTGACTCCATACACAGTTTCAAATGTAGATATGATAGAGCCCATTAGGCTCAGGAAACTGTACACCTGTTGATTGACGGTTGAGAGGCGGGACCAAAGAGCCAGAGCTCAACCCCCGCAAGCACAACTAGGTGAGTACAACTAGGTGAGTAACACACCACACACACACACACACACACACACACACACACACACACACACACACCACACACCCATATGCAGGTACCATACGAAGTAAAAGTGCCTATCTAGAGAGGTCTGGAGTCCTCGTGTTGTGTAGTTTTCCTGTTTGAAAACTAGTGAACTAATCAAACCAAGCCACTCTTGAACTAATAAGTTCTACGCATAACATAATTAGTATCCATTAGTTATAACGTATATTTTGTATACTAATTTACATAACAATGAACCCTTTTACGATCCATGCAAACTATAAAGAAAACATTTGTATGTTATATATTTCTACGTAAAAAAAATGTTGCCCTTAACAGTCATCAGTGAACTCTTACGTTTTATTTTATGTTTTTCATAAAAACCATTAAGCTAATATATTACTTAGTAAATTACAAAAACAATAAAACTAAAAATTCAATGTTAGGAAAATAACATAAAATCGCCTGAAAAAATGTGTAGTTTTCCCAGCCGCAAAATACGCAACGAAATAATAATTTTTCTCCAAACAACATAATATGTGATCAGTATTCTGAAATGAGGCGTTTTGGGGGTAAATATTATGTTAAGGGCACTTAAAACTGTGGGAATGTAATGTGTTTGGTGTGTGAAGGACATCTCTAACTAACATAGGTATGTTGGGATAC
>WNGS01123578.1:11924-51037 GCA_020271785.1 Procambarus virginalis
ACTTAACTTGTCCCAACCGTCTACCACTCTGTTTACAAAAGTGAATTTTCTTCATATTTCTCCGGCAGCTTTGTTTCGTTAGTTTAAATCTATGACCTCTTGTTCTTAAAGTTCCTGGTCTCAGGAATTCTTCCCTATCAATTTATTGATTCCGTTACTATTTGAACGTAGTGATCATATCACCTCTTTTTTCCTCTATCTTCTAGTTTTTCATATTTAATGCCTCTAACCTCTTCTCGTAGCTCTTGTCCTTCAGTTCTGTAAATACTAAAATTTCTTTAGTATTTCTCCATCCATGTATTTAAAAGCAATTCTGAAGTTAAAGGTAGCATAGGCTCCTCGCACAATGTTCTTAATGTCGTCCTCAGGTGACAGTTTTCTGTCTTTAACCACCCATAGATCCCTTTCTTTGTCAGAATTCAGAATTCTTTAAAGATTTCTCACATAATTTATGGTTGTGTGGGGTCTATGTTCTCCAATTCCACAACATGGCATTAGGTGTGTGTGTGTGTGTACTCACCTAGTTGTGCTTGCAGGGGTTGAGCTCTAGCTCTTTGGTCCCGCCTCTCAACCGTGCATCAACAGGGTGTACAGTTCCTGAGGCCTATTGGGCTCTATTATATCTACACTTGTAACTGTGTAGGAGTCGGCCTCCACCACATCACTTCCTAATGCATTCCATTGTGCAACCACTCTGACACTAAAAAAGTCTTTTCTAATATCTCTGTGGCTCATTTGGGCAATCAGTTTCCACCTGTGACCCCTAGTGCATGTGCCCCTTGTGTTAATAGCCTGTCTTTATCTACCCTAATCGATTCCCTTGAGAATTGAATGTGGTGATCATGTCCCCCCCCCTAACTCTTCTGTCTTCCAACGAAGTGAGGTTTAATTTCCCGTAGTCCTCCCTATTGCTCGGGTACTAGTCTGGTGGCAAACCTTTGTTGTTTCCAGTTTAGTCTTATGCTTGACTAGATATGGGCTACATGCTGGAGCCGCATACTCCAGGATTGGTCTGACATATTGGTATATAATGTCTTGAAAGATTCCTTACACAAGTTCTAAAGGCTGTTCTTATGTTAGCCCAACCTGGCATATGCTGCTGATGTTTATCCTCTTGATATGAGCTTCAGGGACAGGTCTGGCGTGATATCAACCCCCAGGTCTTTCTCTCTGACTCTTGAAGTATTTCATTCTCCCAAATGATTCCTTGTATCTGGTCTCCTGCTCCCTACCCCTATCTTCATTACATTACGTTTGCTTGGGTTAAACTCTAACAACATTTTTCGACCATTCCTGCAGCTTGTCCAGGTCTTCTTGAAGTCTCAGCTGTCCTCCTCTGTCTTAATCCTTCTCATAATTTTGGCGTATGTGTGTGTGTGTATATATATATATATATATGCATATACATAAAATATATATATTAAATATATACATATAACAATACATTAATAAAATTATAGATATATATATATATATATATATATATATATAATAGCCTGCCCTATATATATATATATAATAGCCCTCCGCCGCAAATAGGTGTATTTGCGGCGAGGCAGATGCTGACGAATATGGATTGCATGGCCTGCCTGTGGAAATATGGTGGTTGGCACACTTAGACACGACGAAGTAAACGACATCATTAAAGAAGCCTTGCCTCTGCCCAGTGTCCAGCGGAGAGAGAGGCCCGCAACCTTCTGAACCGTGACTCTGTTAGCTTTGCCGCCGACCAGACGGAATCACACTGCGTCCGTGGAAGGGTGGCAGACAGTTGGCATGGGACTATACTTGCGTATCACCCTGGCAGCCACGTACATCAACCTCTCTGCCGGCACAGCAGGAGCCGCGGCGACACACAGAGAAAGAGACAAGTCAGCCAAGTATAGGCAATTAGATCATCGGTACAACTTCGTTCCAATAGGGTCTGAGACCCTATAGGCCCATGGGGAGGGTGCAAGAAGGTTTCTAAAGGATCTTGGTTCCAAGCTCATTGACACCACAAGAGACCCTAGAGCGGCAAGTTTTCTCTTTCAGCGCCTCAGTGTCGCGATCCAGAGGGGGAATGCTCGCTGCATCCTCGTTTCCTGCCCAACGTCGGAGGAGTTCGAGGAAAACTACAGCCTCTAGGAAGCGAACTATTTTTGGTGTCCTCTTAATGCTCATTTTTTTGTATACAATCAGATATGTAACTGTATAACCTTGCATAATAAAGTGTACACCATAAAAAAGGGGGGTGGTAGGAGAAGCGAACACCCTCATGTATTCAGAGTTAAATGGCAAGTTTTTCCCTGAATGCTCTGTGTTCCCTTCTCTGAGGCTGTGGGTCCCTATAATGCACCAGAGGTGGTACCCCCCCTATAATATAATTATTTATTTATTTATTTTACCTACCATATTATTTATGTGTCTACAGGCATTTCACAAGGTTTAACGGCATATTTAATGCTTCTAACCTTTTCCTCGTAGCTCTTACCCTTCAGTTCTGGGAGCCACTTAGTAGCATGTCTTTGCACCTTTTCCAGTTTGCTGATGTGCTTCTTAAGATATGGGCACCAAACAACAGCTGCATATTCTAGCTTTGGCCTAACAAAAGTCATGAACAATTTCTTTAGTATATCCCCATCCATGTATTTAAAAGCAATTCTGAAGTTAGAAAGCATAGCATAGGCTCCTTGCACAATATTCTTTATGTGGTCTTCAGGTGATAGTTTTCTATCTAGAACCACCCCTAGATCTCTTTCTTTATCAGAGTTCTTTAAAGATTTCTCACATAATATATAGGTTGTGTGGGGTCTATGTTCTCCTATTCCACATTCCATAACATGACATTTATTAACATTAAATTCCATTTGCCAAGTGGTGCTCCATATACTTATTTTATCCAGGTCTTCTTAGTGGAATGTAGTCAGTGCGGGAACCATGGGTCAGCTATTTTGTGTTATTTTATTTGGGGTTAAGCGGTTGTGGTGTTCTGCCGGCTTGCTTTTTTTAATGTTCTTGGGAGTTTGCTTAGCTGTTCCTTGGGGCAGCCCCTTACATGTTCAGCAGCAGAGATAGTTTACCTAATGCTTTCTGCCAAGGCTCCATTGCCTTCTCTTTCTCTGCAGGGTGTAGTTTGTGGATCTGGTGGATCTTGATTATGCCTAAAAGTTTTTGTTTTGGGGGCTCTTGGGATCAGGGAGGAACTTGATATAGGTTTTTAGATGCCCTTCCCACTTGGGGAAGATGGGCTTTTGCTTTGCATGCTGCCTGTTTTGTCTTTTTTGTGTCTTGGAAATTGTACATTTCATTTCTATTTCTTGTGTTTGCCTAGACTAGCTTGCACACTTTCCACGAGACACTTCACTAGGTGAACTAGGTGAATATAGGACGTGTCCTCTCTGGCCTCCAAACTTCATCCAACGCTACTGCGGACCTGTTGAGGGGGTAGCATCCGACCATGATACACAGTCAGGTTTCGGTTCCAAAACAGCCATACACTCAAGAGAACCCTTCTAAAGGCCATCAACACCTGATCCAACACAACACCAATCGACATTCGTCAAGAGAGAGATGGAATGGTTCTCTAATACTGTACTCTCAAGACGCTGAACTGGACAAACTGTATCCTGCTACACCCCAAAGAGACTTGCATTAAGAGAACATAGAACTCGTCTTCTCACGTCACTCTCTTGCTGAAAGAAGTGTCTTTGCCAGAGGTGTCAGCATTTGTATTGCCGACCAGGACCTGGAGCTCTTTTCAACAGCATTATTGCCGACAACCCCAACAGGGAGGTACACGAGTTGAATATCCTCGCCCACAACCCCGATGAATGCACGACTATGAAGCTAACCTGCACCACAGTCGCTGTGAGGAACCTTGCTACCAGGCACAGACTTTCATGCTTTGGCATCTAGAGACCACCCACACAATTGAAGAAGGAATGGTACTATGACCTGAAACAGTGCTTCAAATACTATGAATACATACACACACTACACCCACAGGTGCCCACAACATATCGCAGAGCACATTATCTGTGCTCAGAACTGCTACTACTACTACTCAATCTGCAAGACTGACTTCCAGTGAAGTCAGCCTTCTTTGCTATGGCAACCATTCCGTGGTTTCCTATTTCCACCCACACAGACAGGAAGCAATTGACAGAATCAACTAAAACCTCTACCTCCACCAATGATGCCGCCACCACCAGCACCAGCTACAACGCTGCTGTACCTACCAGCCAATCAGATAGGGGCCTGACAGCTGAGTGGACAGTGCTCAGGATGCATAGTCCTGAGGTTCTGGATTCAATCTCCAGTGGAGGCAAAAGCAAATGGGCAGAGTTTCTTTCACCCTGATGCACCTGTTTACCTAGCAGTAAATAGGTACCTGGGAGTTAGACGGCTGCTTCCTGGGGGTGTGTAACAAAAGGAGGCTGGTCGAGGCGGGGAGCGAGCGCAGCACTACCCCAAGGGGATCCGGGCATTCCATGGGAGCGCACAGTAATCCTCTGCATGGTACTAATTGATACTGAAAAGTGTATGCTCTTTTCAACTTTATTGTTTCAATTCTTGTCCTAGGTTTTTCAATTTGGTATCATTGTGTTTGCAATAGAATTCCCTACAGTAGTATATGCATATAATGTCAAAAACTGTTGCGCGCTCAACCGTGACAAGATGAAAGTGGGCCAAGGTTACCCTGAAAGAGAGCGCTATGCCACCCCAAGGTGTGCCTGGCATTACATTAGAGAATGTGGTAATACTGAGAAGTGTATACTCTTTTCAACTTTGTCATCTCAATTCTCGTCCTAGGTTTTCCAATTTGGTATCAATGTGTTTGCAATAGAATTCTCTACAGGCCTAAATGCATATAAAGCCCAAAAGCCCGGCGTACCATCCGCACAAAACAGAGAAAGTGAGTGTGTGTTACTCAGAACGCGCAACAGCAATAAAATGTGTACACTCACTTCACTTTGGTCACCTCAATTTTCGTCCTCGGTCTTTCATTTTGGTATCATTGTATTTGCAATAGAATTCCCTATAGGAGTATATGCAAATATAAAGTTCAAAACCCGGCAGACCACCCACAGCAAACAGAGGTGATGGAGCGTTACCCACAGTGAGCGCTAAGAAAGACCAATTAAATGTGTATTCTCTTTTCAACTTTGTTGCCTCAATTCTGGTCCTAAGTCTTTCATTTTGGTATCAATGTATTTGCAATGAAATTCCCTACAAGAGTATATGCATATAATGTCCCGAATCGTGGCGTGCTCCTCCTGCAGCCAAGCTGAAAGCAGGCCAAATTTTTAAAATTTTGACGCCATACTGCATCGTCACCGAACATTCGTCTACTAAAATTTTGACACCATACTGTGTCATTACCGGGAGATAGTGTTAAATCTTTCCAACCAGTCTTCACTAGCTCGAAAATCTGGAATGTTCATCTTTGAACATCAATCATATCATCATGGGTCGATGGATTGGTTGATGAATAGTGGGCAGGTTAGGTGGGTCGATGGATTGGTTGCCGACTAGTTTTTTGTGGGCGGACAGATTGGGTGGGTCGATGGATTGATTGCTGACTAGTGGGTAGGCTTTCTGGGGGGAGCCCCTACGGCTCCCCGGAGCTATCCATGGCTCATATGGATACCCTAACTATTTTGCATCAGTCGATGTGGGTGGAGTTCTAGGCCTACCGGGGACCACGAGCCAGAACCTGGCCCCCTCAGAGAGGTACGGGTAGCAATGGCCCATAGAAATGCACATGTGATTTGGAGCATTCTATATCTGCCNTCAATGCTTTCTTCACTGAATTCAGCAAAATCAAGCTCTGTTTTGTATTTCCTCTTGCTGGCTGCCATCTTGAATGTTGTTCTCTGCACTGGAAACACTAGGGGTAACTTTTTCTCATTTAATTTTTCACTTCCCTTGGCACATTCCTGTTGTCTCACCTATTTTTCAAAAGCACTATACATTTATGTTCTTTGGGACACCACTCACTATCATCAACCTGTACTACAATACTTAGGATTGTTGAAATATGCTGGAGCTCCTCTTGTCTGCCTCTTGGAAAGAACTTGGGATGAACACCGTGTGTGTGTGTGCACATGTGTATGTGCATATGCACGTGTGTGTAATACACCTGTGTGTGTGTGTGTATATGTATATGTGTATGTACATAATATATGTGTATATATGTACATATACTTTTTTTCGGAAGGGGCTCTGTTCCCTTCGTTGTTGAAGGGGCGCTGGGGGAGTAGCTTGCTCTGTTGACTCTCGCATGGTCCCCGCAGTTAGTGGACGCTTTTGGTTGTCTTCCGGCTTCTGGTGGCTGTGGCGGATGGCTTCTCCCCCTTTGGGGGTTCAGGGCTAGCATGGTAGGCTTCTTCCTCTGCGCTTCGTCATATCATCTTAGTGGATGCGTTGGATGTGGTCGATCCGCCCCATCCTTCTGGGGTTCCCGTCTTCTCTTTGCAGACACAGGGACACGGGCCTGGCGAATCTGTGGTTCTTCTGGACTTCTTCAGTCTGCACCCTGGATTCTATGACCACATCGGAGGACTGTTGTCTCCTGTCCGGCTTCTGTTGGGGTCGGGTGCCTGGATGGTGGCCCTGGACCTCCAGGTCAATTCTTGGCACGTTCCTCTCCAGTTTTCCGGGACTGGCACAGTTGGTGGTGGGGCTTCAGGCTTGCCGCTTTTGTTGCCTTCCCTAGTTTGTAATTGGCACTTGGTGTATTTACGCATCTTTACCGGATCTTGGTGCCCTGTCTGAGTCTGCTTGGGATTCGGTGTCTGGCCTACCTCGACGACTGGCTGGTGTGGGCTCCCAGTCGGTCCGCTTTTCTGGTCGCCAGGGGTGTGGTTCTTTCCAGATTGCCAGGTTTGGTTTCCTGGTGATCTGGAGGCCGTTCCATCTGTTTCTGTCTCGGGTTCGGATCTGGCTGGGTCTTGTTTAGGGCTCTTGGGCCGCTCCTTGTCTTTTCCTCCAGTAGTGTTGCTGCGGCTGTGGTCCCGCCTTCAGCTGTTCATGAGGGGGTCCCGGGTTGCTCGGCGGTTGCTCGAGCAGTTGTGCGGGAGTCTGAACTTCGACGTGCTGGTCCGCCCGCAGGGTCGGGTTTGGCTTTGGCATCTGTCTGGTTCCTTCGGAGACTCCCCTTCCGCCTCTCTTGCAATCGTTGGGTTCGTTCCTCCGGGATCTTGTATTGGTGCTGAGTCACCAGCTTTCTCTTTGGGGTTTTTGAGGTTCCTTGCCTCTCCGAGCCTTCGCTCGATGTGTTTACGGACGGGTCACCTCTCGGCTGGGGCTTTGTGACCAGTGCTCACCAGGTCAGCTGGGGATGGTGGGGTCTGTCCATCCGTCGGACTCACAGCACGGTTCGGGAATTCGTGGCTGTCTGGTTTGCTCTTCGGAGGGTTCGGGTCACTCTGTGCTCTACCATTCAGCTCCATTCGGACTGTTCTCTGGCAGTTCTTTGCTGGAATCACAGGGTTTTTCTTAGGTGTTTGACCTTTGGGGTTGGTCCCTTCGAGTGGCTCGTTTGCTGGATTCTCGGGTTTGGCTAACCGTGAAGATTCATGTCGGGGTGTGTCCTACGTCCTGGCGGACAGCCTGTCTCGGTTCATTATTTTGTTCGCGGATTGGCCAGTCGTCGCCGACTCGTTTCGTTGGCTCTGCCGGACATATGGACTCTTGGCCATGGACGTCTTCGAGTCGGCGTGGTCTAGGTGTCGCCCATTCTACGTGGCACCCTTACCCGCCTGCGAGGTGTTTACGGTGGATGTAAACATTTCGGCAGGACTGGTCTAGGTGGGGTACCTGTTCCTCTTCTCCCGGTCCAGCTGTTGCTTCGGGTTCTGGCTCGATTGGAGCCCATTCCCAAGAGAGTAGTCCTCATGGTCCCTTGGTGGCCGGCCCAGCTTTATTTTCATACGCTGCTTGATAGGAGTCCAAAATCGGGGCGTTTTCCCGTGGCTCTGCCTCTTTCGGCAGGTCGGACCGTTCCTGTATGTGACTGGTTCGACCTTCTCCTCGGCTCTTCGGGTCTGGTATTTTGACGTGGGTATTACTATCTCTGGGGTGATCAGGTGGCTTTGTTGATGGTGTCCCACCTCGAGCTTTGTCTCTGCGACAGTATGATGTTCCTGGTGTTTCTATGCACCTGCCTTGCTCTTTGTAGGTTGTCTTCTCTTTCGCATCTGGTTGTCTTGTCCTTTCTTGGGTTTTCAGGACTACAGTTATTTGATGTTTCTTACTGTTGCCTCGTTTTGTGCGGTGCTGGCAGAGCCACTCCGGCTTGCGTTCGGGGTGGACGTCACATCTGCCCCGTTCCGTAGGCTTTTTCGTGTTTTGTTTTACCTCCGGCCTGCTCATGCGTCGCCTGAGCCGTCCTGGTCCTTGATCAGAGTGCCCTCTTATCTTCTTCTCAGTTTGTGGTAGCTCCTTCAGTTCAGGTTTCTGCTCTTTGATACTGGTGATAGGTTTGTACGTTTGCAGCCTTTCTCCGTCCTTCTGGCAACAGTCGAGATGGCTGCTTTCCGGAGGGGTCCTTGGGTTATAGATGTTTGATTGGTTCGGCCGTGGGTGCGTCCTGTGTTGTCCGGTTGCGCTTTTTTGCTGTTACCTGTGTACCGTGTCTGGGGATGCGCTGTGGATTGATCCGGTTCCCCTCGTTCCCTGTTTCAGGGCACGGGTCTCCCACGTCGTCCGCAGAGTTTTTAAGTCTTCCAGCCTGCGGTCTATCCTTGCGCCCGTGCTGTTTGGATGTTTGCAGCTTTCGCTGCTGTGTTAGTGGCATCTAGGGCTCATTTCATGCGCGAGGATTTGAGGGTCGCACAGGTTCCTGGCAGCCCGTTCTTTATGTGCGTGTCTGCTCCTGTGCGTTCTTGTTGCCTTGGGCTGCAGGTTGAAACCTGTTGTCTCGGCTTTGCGATGCAGAGTTTGTGGTGGCCGCCTCCCGGGTTAGCCCTTTCTTTTCCTTCTCTTTGGGTATGAAGCTCCAGGGTGCCATAGTGGCTCTCCATAGTAAACCAGCGTTGAATGTAATGAAACGCCATTTTCTGGGTGAGCTCCGGAGGCTCCCTGGCAACCCTCCCTCCCACCGGTCGGCGTTTTTTTCGCATTGGTTTAACCCTTGAATGGCGCTTGGCTATTTAGCATGTGTCACCCACAGGCGCATACAAAAAAAAAAAAAAAAAAAATCTAAACCTGTTAATTTGTGTTCTCTGATCATGGGAAAAATAATAAAAAATCGCAAGTGGCATATATTGCCCACTATAGGGCGGGGAAGACTGGCAAATTATAGGCACTGACTCAGCGTGCGTCCCAGGCGGTCTGTTGCTCGCCAGCTGTCAGGCCAGAGTTGCCACAAAGAGATAATTACTTAATTATTTCAATGTCTCTGATTGATTTTTCGTTGTATTTTTGCTGTAATATTATTCAACAGTGTAGTTTGAAATATTTATATAATAAAATGAGTGAATCATCGCTGTCCTCAAAAATATGGTGTGCATATTGTTGATTCAGTTATGTTCATCAAACAGTGAACAAATACTTTGTCGGTTATTACACTATTTACACAGGTTATATATAAGTATCTGCATGTTTTGTTCACATAACGAACCACTAAGTAGCTATTATGAGTCAAAAAGTAACGAGGAGTGACCGCCACACACCAGCCAGCCACTCACTCCCTCAACACCTCACTCGCCCACATTCTCCTCCCACCATACTGTTTTTGCTTTTATTCACTATATACAGACGTTATATATAAGTATCTACATTCGTGTTCACCATAACGAACCACTAAGTTGGTATGCTGAGTGGCAGTGGCAGTGGCAGCGGCAGCCAGTGGCAGCTCGCCACTGGCTGCCACTCCCTCCGTCCCTCACCTCACCTGACTTGCCACCATTCTCCTCCCACCATACTGTTTTTGCTTTTATATACAAACGTTATATATAGGTATCTACATTTGTGTTCACCATAGTGAACCACTAAGCTGGTATGGTGAGTGCAGTCAATAAAAGGTGGCCACACACAGTCAGAAGACAATGCCACCACCCTCCCTCCCACAGCATTACTCCTCCCTCCATGGAGCACAGTGCTAAATATTACCACAATCCTGCTATTATCAGAACCCATGTCAGTTTTATCACAGTCAGGGGTCTTTTGTAATAATATCATCACTAGAAAATAGCAAGAACATGTATAATATGGCATTTTTAGGTGATGCTGTGGTCACAAGCTGAACAGTGCTCTGACCTTATGCTGCGTGCGTCAGGCTTGGTAGCTCACTCGATACTGAGGCCCCTCACACCCGGGAATTTGGCCCACGATTTTTTTAAAAAATGGCGTCTGTTTACAAGAGCCCTGATGGAGGTGTGGTGAACCCCGTGTATCCGCGGGCCGTTTAAATCTTGCGCGGTACTCCAAAGCATCATATGATGTCAAGCGCAATTTACTGCAAGTCACTCTAAGCATCATATGATGTCTTGCACAACTTAAGGGTTAAGCTTAGCTTCCGAACTGATGCTAGGCAGTTGGCACGGTGAGGTCCGGGGCCCCCCCCTCCCCCCTCGTGGGGCGGGGAGGGCTGCGTGGACGATCGGCGCGGCAGTAAAGTGTGATGTTTGCTTGTTTCCTTGGGATTGTAGGGAGTTTCTACCTCTCTGTTTGTTTTTTTTTGTTTTAGTTTTTTACCATGTGGGGTTTGTTTTGTTATGCCTACCTTTCTGGGTGCCTAACCCCGGTCGATGGCAGATAAGGAAAACCCCAACCACAAAGGGGTTTTCCAGGACCATTGCTCCCTGAAACCTCTCTGAAGGGGCCAGGTTCTGGCACTGGTCCCTGGTAGGTCTGAACTCCTTAGCTAATGTCCCGGTCTAATATAACATACATTAGCCCGATAAGCTCCAGGGAGCCTCCAGAGCTCACCCAGAGAATGGCGTTTCATTACATTCAATATTGGTTTTTTGTCAGACTTTATTACCCTATTGCAGCTAAAATATGCCACCTACAATTTTTTTGTTATTTTTTTCCATGATCAGGGAACACAAATGAACACTTTTATAAGACGATTTTTTTTTTTTTTTTTTGCGCCTGTGGGTGTTGAAGCCATTTGGACCACTCGCGGTTTGAGGGGTTAAATGTGAAAAAGACATTAAATGTGAAAATGTGAATGTGAAATGTGAAAAAGAGGGTTAAATGTGTAAAAGACAAGTCACCCCTGTATGCCATACCACCACCACAGGCCTCCCCATTACGGCCTGTGCTTATTTCTTCACTTTGTTTGTATCCTAAGATATGCTAGTCTGTATCACCTGTCTTGACAAGCTATGGTCTGAATAAATGGAAATCTTATGGATGCTAATATGCTCCTACCCTAAGTGTACAGCTCTTTACTATTTTTTGTCAAATTCAATAGGCAAGTGAGGGTGAAGGCGGAGGAGAGGAAAGTTGCCCAAGAGTGAAAAAAGTCATGATTTGGACTGAACTACAGGCTTCAGCACGACAAGTGACACAGATTGCTACCTCAGCTTGTGGTGCCACGGCGATCATCAATGTCTTGGTTAGTATTGTTGTTATTATTGAGAATATAAGAATATACAGATTTTGATTTACCCATCTTGGTCAAATGAGATACTATTAATTCTTATTCATTCTATTCCCCTAAAGATTGTTCCTCTTGACAATTTTGATTCCTTGTAGTTCCAAAGCATCTCCTACAATTCTGTATCGGATTCAACCATAAAATATCATATACATATTAAATTATGTAAATCATGTTTATAGGAGGACTATATGAGGCTCATTGGTGCTAGATGCCTGGATAGCTCCACCTCTCATCCATACCAGGCCCTTGTAAGTCATTGTAAGCCTACTGGGGACCAGAAACCTGGCCCCTCTAAATAGGCAGCCAGGCTTTAAGAACATGGGATACAAGGTCACCCTAACCAGGAAAAGACCACAGGAAAGACGAGCCGGCTAAAACATGCCATCGGCAAGGTAAACAAAGCATAGAAAGTGAGACGATGAATCCATGTAATGAACGAACCACTTGCTCACGAAACATATCTTTCATTAGTTGCAACAGCAAACCACCAGGGGACGGCACACTGTGTCCATGATCCTCTAATCTTGACACTATAGTCATTTTGCCCGACTACTTTTTCTGCGCAACTCTTCGAGTGTGGTTTTTCATGTAAATGTTGACAATCCTGGACACTGTTTGTCCTACAGAAATCATTTGCCTTTGTATTTGTTCTGGTTTTTAATATTTGCTTGACAATAAATATTTACTTGTCACACTTCTTATGTTGACTCCCTTTTACTGTTCACATGAAACTGCATTTGCCTAGTGTGATCATTTCTAGGTGTTCGCTGGTGCCAGGATTGCTTTCCCTGGTGGGTTTGGATGGCTGTCACTGAGAGGCCAGCTTCCTGTGGTGCCTCGTCCTTAGAAGTGCTGTACATGGGTCTTTGACTCCTCTGCATGGCTTTGTGGATGGGGCAGTTGGGAGTGTTCATCATATGAGGGTAGCACAGGGGATTCATGTGCTCAGTTTCACAGCACCCAACTAATGCCCTTAACACTTTCGCGGCCCGATGGCGGTGTCGACATTATAAAACCAAAAAAATGGAGTGGGTCTGATGACGCAAACGGCATCAAAATTTGTACAAATTTAATTTATTGTTCGAATATTATGGGAGTGGTTTTAAAAAGCATGCCATGATATTGTGAACAATTTGATTCCAAACTGAATGACGTAGCACAAAAATTGAGGTGACAAAGCTGAAGAGTTTAAACATTTGTGTGTGCTTTGTGAGTTCACGGCCAAAGGTCGCCTATCTTGCGGTGCGTGGCGGGTCGTCCACCGGACCTGCGAAATTGTTAACAACTGCCACTGTCCTTAGGCTGTTTTTATATTATATTTGGGGAGTGGCCCCTGTACCTAGTGTTTCCTGCTTGATCATTCCTTAGGGACCCAGCAGGCTCCGGTGGTTTTCAGTGGTCCTACTCAAGTGGTCTGTAGCAAGTATATTATGTCAGTAATATACTTGCTCCATATTCTCATTAGCTTATGTGCAGATAATGAGATGGGTCTATTAATTCCATATGCAGGCGATGAGTCACAATAACGTGGCTAAAGTATGTTGACCAGACCACACACTAGAAGGTGAAGAGACGACGACGTTTCGGTCCATCCTGGACCATTCTCAAGTCGATTGAGAATCGTTCTCAATCTCACAATCATTCTCACAAACCATTCTCACAATCGACTTGAGAATGGTCCAGGACGGACCGAAACGTCGTCGTCTCTTCACCTTCTAGTGTGTGGTCTGGTCAACATCTATTAATACCACTTAGTCCACTAATTACAATTAACACCTTTTCCCAAGTATCCAGTTAATAACTCTTCCCAAGCCTGCTAGAGGATAGTCGGGCAAGGTGTGGACCGGTAATATGAGCAAGCGATAGTGAATCATCATCAGTCTATCTCCAGGAGTGGTTCAGTACAGACACTTAGAGATATTGCACACATTCAACATTTACCAACAACAACGTAACACTCGACATGGTCAGTTCCTACCCTTACAAAATGCTTCAGCCTCGACACAGAGCAGACAGCCACACTCAGGCCGCATTGAACTTCCACGTTCTCTTCCCGCACTCGAGCTCCTCAACTTCGCCAGCATTCAGAGCGCCGTGTTCTACACACTCATTCTTTATCTGAGCTGCTGTCTATCCCCGGCCTCACTCACTCTCTGCCATGCTCCAGGCTTTGTCTCAACTACTGTTCTACAACACTTGACTACATTGCCAATAAACCAACTATTGTAACCAAGGCTATACTAAATAAATATAAAAAATACACTAAATATTGTGTGTTTAATCAACCAAATATGTACACGTAATCGTACGTTACCGGCCCTTCAATTCCACACTCGCTGTGGTGCGAGTCTGTAGGATATTCATTGATCTTATTTATTAATTTATCTATCTGTTACTATCTTTGCCTGTAGGTGGTTTCACTTTTTCACTCTGGGATCTGCAACATTTGTCCTCATAGTGTCTGTTTACTTAATTAGCTCCAGCTCCAGGGAAGGTGTGGTCTCCATCCTGAGGGGAGGGTTCCCTATTCCTCTCCTTCATTTCTCTCCTCCCTCCTTCCCTTTCTCTTCATGTCCTGCCTGGCATTATGTCTTGGTCAGTTTGGTGGTGATGTTTGTTTGCTCTGCCTTTCTGTGCTTGGGTGCTGTCTGGCAGTGGCCACCAAGCAGCTGTTTTGTAGTGGAATGTAATCAGTGCGGGAACCATGGGTCAGCTATTTTGTGTTGTTTTATTTGGGGTTAAGCGTTGTGGTGTTCTGCCGGCTTGCTTTTTTTAATGTTCTTGGGAGTTTGCTTAGCTGTTCCTTGGGGCAGCCCCTTACATGTTCAGCAGCAGAGATAGTTTACCTAATGCTTTCCGCCAAGGCTCCATTGCCTTCTCTTTCTCTGCAGGTGTAGTTTGTGGATCTGGTGGATCTTGATTATGTCTAAAAGTTTTTGTTTTTGGGGGCTCTTGGGATCAGGGAGGAACTTGATGTAGGTTTTTAGATGCCCTTCCCACTTGGGGAAGATGGGCTTTTGCTTTGCATGCTGCCTGTTTTGTCTTTTTTGTGTCTTGGAAATTGTACATTTCATTTCTATTTCTTGTGTTTGCCTAGACTAGCTTGCACACTTTCCACGAGACACTTCACTAGGTGAACTAGGTGAATATAGGACGTGTCCTCTCTGGCCTCCAAACTTCATCCAACGCTACTGCGGACCTGTTGAGGGGGTAGCATCCGACCATGATACACAGTCAGGTTCGGTTCCAAAACAGCCATACACTCAAGAGACCCTTCTAAAGGCCATCAACACCTGATCCAACACAACACCCATCGACATTCGTCAAGAGAGAGATGGAATGGTTCTCTAATACTGTACTCTGAAGACGCTGAACTGGACAAACTGTATCCTGCTACACCCCAAAGAGACTTGCATTAAGAGAACATAGAACTCGTCTTCTCACGTCACTCTCTTACTGAAGGAAGTGTCTTTGCCAGAGGTGTCAGCATTTGTATTGCCGACAGGACCTGGAGCTCTTTTCAACAGCATTATTGCTGACAACCCCAACAGGGAGGTACACGAGTTGAATATCCTCGCCCACAACCCCGATGAATGCACGACTATGAAGCTAACCTGCACCACAGTCGCTGTGAGGAACCTTGCTACCAGGCACAGACTTTCATGCTTTGGCATCTAGAGACCGCCCACACAATTGAAGAAGGAATGGTACTATGACGTGAAACAGTGCTTCAAATACTATGAATACATACACACACTACACCACAGGTGCCCACAACATATCACAGAGCACATTATCTGTGCTCAGAACTGCTACTACTACTATACTCAATCTGCAAGACTGACTTCCAGTGAAGTCAGCCTTCTTTGCTATGGCAACCATTCCGTGGTTTCCTATTTCCACCCACACAGACAGGAAGCAATTGACAGAATCAACTAAAACCTCTACCTCCACCAATGATGCCGCCACCACCAGCACCAGCTACAACGCTGCTGTACCTACCAGCCAATCAGATAGGGGCCTGACAGCTGAGTGGACAGTGCTCAGGATGCATAGTCCTGAGGTTCTGGATTCAATCCCAGTGGAGGCAAAAGCAAATGGGCAGAGTTTCTTTCACCCTGATGCACCTGTTACCTAGCAGTAAATAGTACCTGGGAGTTAGACAGCTGCTTCCTGGGGTGTGTAACAAAAAGGAGGCTGGTCGAGGCGGGGAGCGAGCGCTGCACTACCCCAAGGGGATCCGGGCATTCCATGGGAGCGCACAGTAATCCTCTGCATGGTACTAATTGATACTGAAAAGTGTATGCTCTTTTCAACTTTATTGTTTCAATTCTTGTCCTAGGTTTTTCAATTTGGTATCATTGTGTTTGCAATAGAATTCCCTACAGTAGTATATGCATATAATGTCAAAAACTGTTGCGCGCTCAACCGTGACAAGATGAAAGTGGGCCAAGGTTACCCTGAAGAGAGCGCTATGCCACCCCAAGGTGTGCCTGGCATTACATTAGAGAATGTGGTAATACTGAGAAGTGTATACTCTTTTCAACTTTGTCATCTCAATTCTCGTCCTAGGTTTCCAATTTGGTATCAATGTGTTTGCAATAGAATTCTCTACAGGCCTAAATGCATATAAAGCCCAAAAGCCCGGCGTACCATCCGCACAAAACAGAGAAAGTGAGTGTGTGTTACTCAAAACGCGCAACAGCAATAAAATGTGTACACTCACTTCACTTTGGTCACCTCAATTTTCGTCCTCGGTCTTTCATTTTGGTATCATTGTATTTGCAATAGAATTCCCTATAGGAGTATATGCAAATATAAAGTTCAAAAACCCGGCAGACCACCCACAGCAAACAGAGGTGATGGAGCGTTACCCCAGTGAGCGCTAAGAAAGACCAATTAAATGTGTATCTTTTCAACTTTGTTGCCTCAATTCTGGTCCTAAGTCTTTCATTTTGGTATCAATGTATTTGCAATGAAATTCCCTACAAGAGTATATGCATATAATGTCCCGAATCGTGGCGTGCTCCTCCTGCAGCCAAGCTGAAAGCAGGCCAAATTTTTAAAATTTTTGACGCCATACTGCATCGTTACCGAACATTCGTCTACTAAAATTTTGACACCATACTGTGTCATTACCGGGAGATAGTGTTAAATCTTTCCAACCAGTCTTCACTAGCTCGAAAATCTGGAATGTTCATCTTTGAACATCAATCATATCATCATGGGTCGATGGATTGGTTGATGAATAGTGGGCAGGATTAGGTGGGTCGATGGATTGGTTGCCGACTAGTGGGCAGGCTTTTGTGGGCGGGCAGATTGGGTGGGTCGATGGATTGGTGCTGACTAGTGGGTAGGCTTTCTGGGGGAGCCCCTACGGCTCCCCGGAGCTATCCATGGCTGATATGGATACCCTAACTATTTGCATCAGTCGATGTGGTGGAGTTCTAGGCCTACCGGGGACCACGAGCCAGAACCTGGCCCCCTCAGAGAGGCACGGGGAGCAATGGCCCATAGAAATGCACATGTGATTTGGAGCATTCTATATCTGCCATCGACCGGGACAGGCACCCAGAAAGGTAAGCGCCACAAAACAAAACCCTATTCTGGTTAACAACAAAAATTGACAAACGAGTGGACAGAACTCCCCCAGGAAAACGAACTAACAAGCATGACGTCACACGAGCCGCGCCGCATGTCTGCGCAGCTCCCCCCTCCCCGGGAGGGGGAAGGGGGAGCCCCAGACCCCCGCGCCGGCTATCCACACCCTCAGTTCCTCGGCTGATGGGATCTTGCACGGTCGTGTGGCTCCAGCTCCGGTCTTGTTTCAGTGCTGTGACTTGTTTTCAGTGCTGCTCTTACGGTGTCGTGTGAGCTGGGAGTAGTATTCTCAGGTACTCGGGCTGCATGTGCTTAGGGTCACCTTCCCTGAGTGCCCTGTAAGTACCGCCCTTGGGGCTTGGGGTTATCTTCCACAAGTCACCTCGGGTCTACCTCTGTTGGCTTTTCGCTGCTTGGCGTTTGGCCGCCCCGAGTGTTTGGGAGTTTTACTCCCTTGTTACCTTGGGGTAAGTGGTAGTTATAGCACTGGTGGGGCGCAGGGCACTGCGTAGCTAGTTTTCACCTATGACAGCGGCCGGCTCTGTTCCCTCTGGGTACGTTGTCCACTTGTGTGTTTTTCTTTTATATTTGTTTGTGCCTGGTAGGGGGGTCTGCCTTGTCCCCATCCCCTTATGTTAGGTTCGTTTGTGTGGTGGCACCCCCTGCTTCGCCCTCGCGAGTGGACACGTCCCGTGGGTTCAGCTTTAGCAGTTTGCTTGGTAGTTTGGGGCGCCGGTTAGCAGTGCCCTGCCTGGGATAACCCTTAGCAGACCCAGTCTAGGGGCCCTGGAAAACCCCCGGGGGCTCTCGGGTCCGATTGTGGAGACCCTTGCGTCCCCTCTCGCTTTGTGCGAGTTGAGGGTTGCTCTGTCCCTTTGTCTCAGGGTGACTCTCCTTGTTTTTGCCTCCGTCATGCTGCCTGGGTCGGTGACACATTCGACCCTGAGTCCTGCGAGCTTTGTTGCTTGTTCGTGACTCCGTCACCCAGTCTGCTGATGAATTCCCGTGGGTGCAGGCAGCTCGCGCGTTGCAGGGTAGGTTGGTTGCAACGCGCTCAGGTTTGTCGCTTCCCCGGACGCCCGATGCTGCCCCGCTTGTGTAGGGACACATTTGGGGGTTTTGGTCGTTTTCGGCCTTGGTTCTTCCACGCCCCTTGATTTTCCCCTCCTGCTTCCGGCCCCTACGCATCTGTAGGCTTTGGGGTCGGGGGGGGGTTCGAGGTTCTGAGACTTGGGCAGTTTCGGGGGTTGCCCCGTCCGGGGTAGCTGCGGAGGCATTCGAGTCTGTTCCTCCTGCCGATGCTCCGGGGTCTGACCAGTGGGCCCCTTCTCTTCCAGCTCTCTCGGCTGCCCGGCTTTTTCTTGTGGGGCCGGGGCTTTGGAGGTCGACTCGGCCCGGGGCCTAGTGTAGAGGCTCCTGGGGTTGGGGAGGAGCGACCTTGGGGGCTTTGTGCTCCATTGCGCCCCGCCTGGATTCCGTCCTTCTGAGCGGGGCTTACTGTTGCGAGGAGTGGGGTTTTTCTTTCCCCCCTCTGCGTACGATTGGGCTTGGGTTCTGCTCCTCCCCGGGTTCGGTTCCGTGTCCCTGTGGTTCCTTCGGTTCCGTCTTCCGGAGTTTTTCGGCTAACCGCATCTCTTCGTCTGCGGTGCCGTTGGCCTTTGCGGCTTACCTCCTGCGTGTCCCGGAACTTGTAGCAGTTTTAGGCTACTTGTAGCAGTTTGGCTACTTGTAGCAGTATTGGGCTACTTGTAGCAGTATTGGGCTACTTGTAGCAGTTTTGGGCTACTTGTAGCAGTATTGGGCTACTTGTAGCAGTATTGGGCTACTTTAGCAGCAGTATTGGGCTACTTGTAGCAGTATTGGGCTACTTGTAGCAGTATTGGGCTACTTGTAGCGGTATTGGGCTACTTCTCGCCCTGTTGGGCTACTTTTCTTTCGCGTCCTGCGCATGCGCCGTGAGTTTGTTTTGGTTCCGGGCGGTGTGCACATGTGTTGTGCTTCCATTCTCGGGGGCTTCGCCTCTCGCTCTTCATCCCATCGTGCCCCGTTGCTTGGGGGTTGTCTGGGGTGCTGCTGTACTCTCCTAGTTGTGCGTTTGGGGGGGTTGAGCTCTGGCTCTCTGGTCCTGCCTCTCAACAGTCAATCAACAGGTGTACCGATTCCTGAGCTATTGGGCTCTATCATCTCTACACTGACTCTGTGTATGGAGTCAGCCTCCACCTCATCCCTTCCCATGCATTCCGTTTGTCAACCACTCTGACACTAAAACAGTTCTGCAGGTGAGTTGTGCGGTTTGGCGTTTCCTTCGTCCTGACGCTGTTTTTGGGCGTAGGCATGGGTGTACGTACGTACTTGTGACAGTGGTTTGTATCGCCCGAGGTGCCTGTGCTGTGCTATTAGCCCATATTGGGCTTGCTCTTGTCTCTCCACCTGATTCCTTCCTCGGTTCACGGGGTCTGCGGGTGGCCTCTTGGCCCTTTCGAGGCGACCCCTGATTGTACTCCTGCCCCTCTCCTTTGNGGGAACAGAAAAGAAAAATGGTGATAACTTGGTGCCAAGCGTGTCAGGTCCCTCTGTGCCATGTCGATGTTTCAACGAGTATCACAGTCTTGATGACTCTAAATGTCCAAGACTGGTGCCAAAACATGTAAATACAGAATAAGTGAGTGTATATAGTGGAAATAAATCATAAGAAATTGTATATTTATTGTGAAATAAGACTTTTTGTGCAAATACTTGTGACACTAATATGTGGATACAATATACATTGACAACAGTTTTATGTTTATAAATCATTTTGTGAGAACATATTGAACCACACCAGTGAAAAAAATGGGTGTAAAATACGCCATAGATACTGTAAATAATAACGCGAAATAAATTCGCTGCAACTCGCGCTCCTCCTCCATCGCGCCTGACTCACCCCGGGCGCACAGAGGTCCAGCGAAGATCAGGCGTGACGTCATCGATGATCTTCTCGGGTCATTTACGTCCACGGTAAGTGTAATTAAATTTTTTTATTATTTTTCCCGTGCTCAGGGAACACAAAGAGATTAAAAAGAAAAAAAAATTTAATTTTTTTTTTTGTTGCGCGTGTGGGTGTTAATTCCATTTGGACCCCTAGCGGTTTGAGGGTAAAAATAGCATCTTCAAGTTTTGTCTCCGTGAGTGCAACAATGTCTGGTGTCTGCAGCTGTATTATATCACTTAACTCCAGTATCTTTGATCTTACTCCATCTATGTTGGTGTATGCAGTCTTCAGGAACTTGTTCCTCCTCTTCTTAGTTTTCTCTCCCCCTTTCTCTAATGATTTTGTTGGTTTGCCTTTATGTACCACTTTACTGGTCTGCCTACCCCTAACACTTTGTAGAAAAAAGAATCGATTTCTTCTTCATTCCTGTTCTCATTTAAACGTTTAGCCTCGGCGAGGTTCAGTTTCAGCTTTTCTCTATCTTCTTTTGAAAGATCTCGTCTTATGGCCACACTTTCCCATCCTCATCACTTTGTAATTTTCTAGCATTCTTAGTACTTCTTCCATCTGTTTGGCATCATTTAGGGTGATCCTCAAAGGTCGATCTTTCCCTTTTACATATCTGCCTATTCTCCTGTAGTCGCACACATTCTCTATGGTAGTAAGACCTTCCACGAGGCCAACAATTTATCTACTACTTTAGCTTCTTCGACAGCTCTTTCTGACCTAGATGTTATCTCCTTTTCTTTGCAGCCAAAAATGATCAGGGACTTACTCCGATCAACTGTGTTTTGCACCAACCTCGGTTAGATGCCAATTCTTTCCTCACTTCTAGCCTAATGTTTGTTTTATCTTGTTTGCTGCAGTGTTTGACTTCCTTTACTGCTTCTTCTATTTTTTCCTTCTCCTTGGCCACTTGTGCATAGGTGAGTTGCATATCTTTCTTGCACTGTTCTATTCCCTGTGTAACTTCCTCCATCTGTGCTGACAAAAGCTTGTTCTGTTGAAATTCCTTACATAACCTATTAAAGTAATTAAACATAAATGACTACAACTTCTTCTAAGCTATTTTTAAGAGTATTTTCTTCTTCCATGGCTTTGCAATTTGCTTCCAATTGAATCTTATCCTTGCACAAGTCTTTCACTACACCCTCAAGACATACAACTTTGCTATTTAAATGGTCATTACTTTCTTTCAATTTACTAATTGTTTCTACATGAGAGGTCACTATAGTATCTAATTTTACCAACTTGTTGTATAGACTGGTTATCTCAATGCTTTCTTCACTGAATCCAGCAAAATCAAACTCTGTTTTGTATTTCCTCTTGCCGTGGCCATCTTGAATGTTGTTCTCTGCACTGGAACACTAGGATAACTTTTTCTCATCCAATTTTTCACTTCCCTTGGCACATTCCTGTTATCTCACCTATTTTTCAAAAGCACTATACCTTTATGTTCTCTGGGACACCACTCACTATCATCATCCTGTACTACAATACTTAAGATTGTTGAAATATGCTGGAGCTCCTCTTGTCTGCCACTTGGGAAAGAACTTGGGATAGAAAGATCTATCATCTCTGTGATAGAATGAGAAAGTTTTCCACCACTGTGAACTCTGTCCCAAAATCGTAAGCTTGTGGACCACATGTGTGGTCCACATGTATAGTCCACATGTGTGGTCCACATGTGTGGTCCACATGTAATTACCTAAGTGTAGTTACAGGATGAGAGCTACGCTCATGGTGTCCCGTCTTCCCAGCACTCTTTGTCATATAACGCTTTGAAACTACTGACGGTCTTGGCCTCCACCACCTTCGCACTTAACTTGTTCCAACCGTCTACCACTCTGTTTACAAAAGTGAATTTTCGTATATTCTCCGGCAGCTTTGTTTCGTTAGTTTAAATCTATGGCCTCTTGTTCTTGAAGTTCCGGGTCTCAGGAATTCTTCCCTATCAATTTTATCGATTCCTGTTACTATTTTGAATGTAGTGATCATATCACCTCTTTTTCTTCTATCTTCTAGTTTTTGCATGTTTAATGCCTTTAATCACTCCTTGTAGCTCTTGTCCTTCAGTTATGGGAGCCACTTAGTGGCATGTCGTTGCACCTTTTCCAGTTTGTTGATGTGCTTCTTAAGATATGGGCACCATACAACCGCTACATATTCCAGCTTTGGTCTAATACAAGTCGTGAACAATTTCTTTAGTATTTCTCCGTCCATGTATTTAAAGCAATTCTGAAGTGACAAAGTGTAGCATAGGCTCCTCGCACAATGTTCTTAATGTGGTCCTCAGGTGACAGTTTTCTATCTAAAACCACCCCTAGATCCTTTTCTTTATCAGAATTCTTTAAAGATTTCTCATAATTTATAGGTTGTGTGGGGTCTATGTTCTTCAATTCCACATTCCATAACATGGCATTTATTCACATTAAATTCCATTTGCCAAGTGTTGCTCCAAATACTTATTTTGTCCAGGTCTTCTTGAAGGGCATGGCAATCATCTAGGTTTCTTATCTTCCCTATTATCTTAGCATCATCAGCAAACATGTTCATGTAATTCTGTATTCCCACTGGTAGATTTTTTTTTTTTTTTTTTTTGAGATATATACAAGAGTTGTTACATTCTTGTACAGCCACTAGTACGCGTAGCATTTCGGGCAGGTCCCTGGAATACAATCCCCGCCGCGAAGAACGTTTTTTCATCCAAGTACACATTTTACTGTTGCGTTAAACAGAGGCTACAGTTAAGGAATTGCGCCCAGTAAATCCTCCCCGGCCAGGATACGAACCCATGACATAGCGCTCGCGGAACGCCAGGCGAGTGTCTTACCACTACACCACGGAGACTGTCGTTTATGTAGACAATGAACATTACCGGTGCAAGAACTGAACCCTGAGGTACTCCACTCGTGACATTCCTCCAATCCGATACCTTGCCTCTGATTATGGCCCTCATTTTTCTGTCAGTTAGGAAATATTTCATCCATGTTAGTAGCTTACCTGTCACTCCTCCAATAAATAAATAAATAAATATGTTTATTCAGGAAAGGTACATACATAGAGAGATTTTACATAAGTGGATCGATTTATAGATAGAGCTAGTACATACAATGCCTAAAGCCACTATTACGCAATGCGTTTCGGGCAACCAGTTCAATATGTTCCGGGCAATATGTTCCAGTTTCCAGAACAACCTCTTATGGGAACTCTGTCGAAAGCCTTTTTTAGGTCCAGATAGATGCAGTCAACCCAACCATCTCTTTCTTGTAAAATCTCTGTGGCTCGATCATAAAAACTGAGCAAGTTCGTTACACAGGATCTTCCAGATCGAAAACCATACTGTCTGTCTGATATTATATCGTTTTCCTCCAGGTGTTCTACCCATTTAGTTTTAATTATTTTTTCCAATATTTTGACTATTACACTTGTCAATGATACAGGTCTATAATTAAGGGGGTCTTCCCTGTTTCCACTTTTGTAGATTGGAACTATGTTAGCCTTTTTCCACACATCAGCTACAGCTCCTGTACACAGGGATGCCTGAAAAATCAGTTGAAGTGGAATGCTGAGCTCAGGTGCACATTCTCTCAGAACCCATGGTGAAACTCCATCCGGACCAACTGCTTTGTTCTTACCTAGCTCCTTTAGCATTTTTTCCACTTCGTCTCTAGACACCTCTATGTGCTCTATGTTGTTCTCTGGAATTCTTATTGTGTCTGGTTCCCTAAAGATTTCATTTGTACAAACACACTTTGGAACTTTTCGTTTAGTGTTTCACACATTTCCTTTTCATCTTCCGTGAATCTATTTCCCATTTTCAACCTCTGAATATTATCCTTTACCTGCAATTTGTTGTTTATGAATTTATAGAATAGACCTGGTTCTGTTTTACATTTGTCTGCAATCCCTTTTTCAAAATTTCTTTCTGCCTCTCTCCTCACTGCCGTGTAGTTGTTTCTCGCATCTTTGTATCGCTGGTATGTTTGGGGGTTCGGCCTCTTCCTGTATTGATTCCAATTTTGTGTCTTTTGGTCTCTAGCCCTCTCGCAATTTCTATTGAACCAATCCTGTTTTCAAGTTCTGCATCTCTGTTTTGGTATAAATTTTTTGTGCCTTTATCATATATTTCACAAAACTTGACATACATCTCATTCACTTCCTTGCCTAGCATCAAGTCTGTCCAATTATACTCACTAAAAAAATTTCTAAGGTCACCATAATGTCCTCTCCTGAAGTCTGGTTTTCAACTGCTTCAACCTCTATTTTCTTCCAGCTTATAATGCATTGCATACTTTATTCCCAAAAAGACATGGTCACTTTTACCCAAGGGAGGAAGGTACTGAATGTCAAATATTTCTTCCTCCTTCCTGGTAAATATCAAATCTAGCATGGAGGGAACGTCCCCTTCCTCATCCTCGTAGCTTGTTTAACATGTTGATACAAGAATGTTTCCAGGATGAGGTCTACAAATCTACAGGTCCAAAAATCTTCTGTTTTAGCTTCATATGCTTCCCAGTCTATGGATTTCAAGTTGAAGTCACCGACTATCAACAGTCGTGATCTATCGTTATCCGCTCTCGCTATAATCTCTCTCATTATTGTTATAAGACCTTCTCGTTTACTATCTAGCTCCTCCTTTGACCATGTGCTGCTTGGCGGTGGACTATATGCATTTATTATCATTAGTTTATCATCCTCATGGCAGATCTCTAGTGCTATTATGTCAACTTCTTGTGGATTGGCAGTCATTATTTCCTTCACCTTTAGGTGTTCTTTTACCAGCACAGCAACGCCACCGCCTTTCCTAATTTTTCTGTCCCGTCTCCAAATTGAGTAGCCCCTTGGGAATATGACCTCATTTAAAATAACATCTTCAAGTTTTGTCTCCGTGAGTGCAACAATGTCTGGTGTCTGCAGCTGTATTACATCACTTAACTCCAGTATCTTCGATCTCACTCCATCTATGTTGGTGTATGCAATCTTCAGGAACTTGTTTCCCCTCTCCTTATTCTTCACTCCTCTCTCTATTGATTTTGTTGGTTTGCCTTTATGTACCACTTTACTGGTTTGCCTACCCCTAACACTTTGTAGAAAAAAGAATTGATTTCTTCTTCATTCCTGTTCTCATTTAAACGTTTTGCCTCGGCGAGGTTCAGTTTCAGCTTCTCTCTGTCTTCTTTTGAAAGATCTCGTCTTAACGACCACACTTTCCCATCCTCATCACTTTGCAATTTTCTAGCATTCCTTAGTACTTCTTCCATCTGTTTGGCACCGTTTAGGGTGATCCTCAAAGGTCGATCTTTCCCTTTTACGTACCTGCCTATTCTCCTGTAGTCGCACACATTCTCTATGGTAGTGAGACCTTCTACGAGGCCAACAATTTTATCTACTACTTTAGCTTTTCGACAGCTCTTTCTGACCTAGATGTTATCTCCTTTTCTTTGCAACCAAAAATGATCAGGGACTTACTCCGATCAACTGTGTTTTGCACCAACTTCGGGTTAGATGCCAATTCTTTTCTCACTTCTAGCCTAATGTTTGTTTTATCTTGGTTGCTGCAGTGTTTGACTTCCTTTACAGCTTCTTCAATTCTTTCCTTCTCCTTGGCCACTTGTGCATAGGTGAGTTGCATATCTTTCTTGCACTGTTCTATTCCCTGTGTAACTTCCTCCATCTGTGCTGACAAAAGCTGTTTCTCCTGTTGAATTCCTTGCCTAACCTATTGTAGTCATTTATGATTAAATTTACTTTAACTTCTTCCAAAGCTATTTTTAAGAGTTTATTTCTTCTTCCATGTCTTTGCAATTNATGCAATGCATTATAATCTGGAAGAAAATATGATGGTCGATGCAATTGAAAAACCTGACTTTAGGAGAGGACAATTATGGCAACCTTAGAAAATTTTTTAGGGAGTATATTGGACAGACTTGTTGCTAGGCAAGGAAGTGAATGAGATGTATGTCAAGTTTTGTGAAATATATGATAAAGGCACAAAAAAAATTTATACCAAAACAGAGAAGCAGAACTAGGAAACAGGATTGGTTCGACAGAACGTGCGAGAGGGCCAGAGACCAAAAGACACAAAAATGGAATCAATACAGAAAGAGGCCAAACCCTCAATCATACCAGCGATACAAAGATGCGAGAAACAACTACACGGCAGTGAGGAGAGAGGCAGAAAGAAATTTTGAAAAAGGGATTGCAGACAAATGTAAAACAGAACCAGGTCTATTCTATAAATTCATAAACAACAAATTGCAGGTAAATGATAATATTCAGAGGTTGAAAATGGGAAATAGATTCACGGAAAATGAAAAGGAAATGTGTGAAACATTAAAAAAAGTTCCAAAGTGTGTTTGTACAAAATGAAATCTTCAGGGAACCAGATACAATAAGAATTCCAGAGAACAACATAGAGCACATAGAGGTGTCTAGAGACGAAGTGGAAAAAATGCTCAAAGAGCTAAATAAGAACAAAGCAGTTGGTCCAGATGGAGTTTCACCATGGGTTCTGAGAGAATGTGCACCTGAGCTCAGCATCCCTCTTCAACTGATCTTTCAGGCATCCCTGTTTACAGGAGTTGTAGCTGATGTGTGGAAAAAGGCTAACATAGTTCCAATTTACAAGAGTGGAAGCAGGGAAGACCCCCTTAATTATAGACCGGTATCATTGACAAGTGTAATAGTCAAAATATTGGAAAAAATAATTAAAACTAAATGGGTAGCACACCTGGAGAGAAATGATATAATATCAGACAGACAGTATGGTTTTCGATCTGGTAGATCCTGTGTATCGAATTTACTCAGTTTTTATGATCGAGCAACAGAGATATTACAGGAAAGAGATGGTTGGGCTGACTGCATCTATCTGGACCTAAAAAAGGCTTTCGACAGAGTTCCACATAAGAGGTTGTTCTGGAAACTGGAAAATATTGGAGGAGTGACAGGTACGCTTCTAACATGGATGAAAAACTTTCTGACTGATAGAAAAATGAGGGCTGTGATCAGAGGCAATGTATCGGACTGGAGAAATGTCACAAGTGGAGTACCACAGGGTTCAGTTCTTGCACCAGTGATGTTTATTGTCTACATAAATGATCTACCAGTTGGTATACAGAATTATATGAACATGTTTGCTGATGATGCTAAGATAATAGGAAGGATAAGAAATTTAGATGATTGTCATGCCCTTCAAGAAGACCTGGATAAAATAAGTATATGGAGCACCACTTGGCAAATGGAATTTAATGTTAATAAATGTCATGTTATGGAATGTGGAATAGGAGAACATAGACCCCACACAACCTATATATTATGTGAGAAATCTTTAAAGAACTCTGATAAAGAAAGAGATCTAGGGGTGGTTCTAGATAGAAAACTATCACCTGAAGACCACATAAAGAATATTGTGCAAGGAGCCTATGCTATGCTTTCTAACTTCAGAATTGCTTTTAAATACATGGATGGGGATATACTAAAGAAATTGTTCATGACTTTTGTTAGGCCAAAGCTAGAATATGCAGCTGTTGTTTGGTGCCCATATCTTAAGAAGCACATCAACAAACTGGAAAAGGTGCAAAGACATGCTACTAAGTGGCTCCCAGAACTGAAGGACAAGAGCTACGAGGAGAGGTTAGAAGCATTAAATATGCCAAAACTAGAAGACAGAAGAAAAAGAGGTGATATGATCACTACATACAAAATAGTAACAGGAATTGATAAAATCGACAGGAAAGATTTCCTGAGACCTGGAACTTCAAGAACAAGAGGTCATAGATATAAACTGGCTAAACACAGATGCCGAAGAAATATAAGAAATTCACTTTCGCAAACAGAGTGGTAGACGGTTGGAACAAGTTAGGGAGAAGGTGGTGGAGGCCAAGACCGTCAGTAGTTTCAAAGCGTTATATGACAAAGAGTGCTGGGAAGACGGGACACCACGAGCGTAGCTCTCATCCTGTAACTACACTTAGGTAATTACACTTAGGTAATTACAATGATCGCCCCAAAAGGCGAACAATTTGGGTAACGAATGGCCCGATCAGCGACAAATCGTCCCGTATGGCGAACGCTGGTTTGATTAATGTCAACACCACATGGTGGGGTCGCGCTGTACTCTTGCACGTTCTTGGACGCCTCCGATGATGCACATAAATTATGTTGTTCTTGTTTAAAGATGCTAATGATGCTGGGATATAAAGGGGTGACTGCCGAGATGTTGCAAAGCATTGACGTTTTTGTAGAAAAAAGAAATGAAATTTCTGAAATACAACAAATGTCAAAAAGGTTCGTTCAGTGTTCGGCAGGTAGGCTGCTCCATTATAACATTCTTTCTTTGTTTCAAATGTGTTCCATTTGTTCTGTATTTGTCATTTACGTCTCAATAATAGAGCGGCCTACTGTACATACACTGAACAAACCTTTGACATTTTCCTTTCTTCAAATATGTTCAATATTTATTTTTCATTTGTCTTATAGCAAAAGGTTCGTTCGGTGGTCAGCAGGTAGGCTGCTCCATGTTTCTTACATAAAAAAAACGTAAATAATAAAAAAATGAAGAATTTTGAAATCCAGAACAAATGTCAAAAAGGTTTGTTCAGTGGTCTACAGGTCAGATGCTTCATGTTTCTTAAATAAAAAAAAAAAAACGAAAAATAAAAAAACAGTTGAAACAATTTGAAAAATGGACAAATGCCATAAAGGTTTGTTCAGTGTTTGTCTGGTAGGCTGCTCCATTATTGAGACGTAAATGGCAAATACAAAACAAATGGAACACATTTGAAACAAAGAAAGATTGTCATAATGAAGCAGCCTACCCGACAAACACTGAACGAACCTTTTGCTATAACGAATATGAAAGACTAGGACTGCTGGCTGGGTTAGTACTGCGTGAGCAACCATTTGTGGCACACGTGCTTCTGGCTCCCAAACACCTGTCTGACACGGTGTTGAAAGATTGCGCTCAGTCGGTGAAATTCAGACCTTATTGTTTGAAGAACATAAGGGTCATAATATTGGTGAAGCTAGGTGCAATAAGGACTTAACACAATGGTCGGATGCCAGTGATACAGCACCTATGAGCATGATACAGCGAGCGTATCCAGTTGTAGCTCTGAGCACCACCCTTGCCATCTCCAATTTATATAGATGATACATAGATAAATCGTTTTCTGTGTTCAGTGATGATGCATCTGATATAAGTAGCACAGATGAACAGTGTTAGCGGCTTCCATGGTGGTGTTTTCCAGAGATATTTTCATGAATACCTGAATCCCTTCCTGACTGACGGACATTCTTTGAGGCTAGCTGAATCTCTTCCTGTGTGGGACCTTACAAAGCGATCTTTTCAAGACTACCTTACAATTTGAGCTTTTCCTATAATCGTTTCAATACTGCCTTATGCTTTACAAGTTTGGCTGGAACATTATGAACATTCTACTATATACATATTGTAAAAGTCATTAATATGCATCATATACGATAAAAGAAATAAATAAAACTGCACTGGAAATACATAGAACAAATATTTGAAAATATTTTTGTGGCAAAACGCGGTGCTTGAATGGCCTGCGCGATCGTGTCTGGGAGCTTCACACACAGGCAACCAGCCCCCTAATGACGTCACAGCGCACCTTGTCTATGTCCTCACAGCCAAAGTAAGTGGAATTTGGTAATTATTTTTACATAGACATGTTCAGGGAAGGGAATTTATCACTTTACAAAGACAAATTATTTTTTGGGACCACTTGATGTCATGCACACTGGGGAAATTTCACAATAAACACAGTGCATCACAGTGATTAAATGGGAACATTCGTTTTGTATGACGTCCGTTTCACATAACGAACACGGCGCCAGAACGGATTAAATTCGTTATTCGAGGTACCACTGTATTACAGATGACCCCTAACTGTGATAAAAATGACCAGGATTGTTGTGATAATTAGCGCTGTGGGAGGAGTGATGCTGAGGGACGGAGGGAGATAGCATCGTTTTCAGACTGTGTAACCACCTGTTATTGTCTGCATTCACCATACCAGCTCAGTGGTATCAAGGACACACTCATCTGCTAAACACCACAAATGATATGGTGGAAGTGCTGATAATCAAAATAGGGATTTTAAATGTAGTTATTGTCCTTGTATATAAGTCACCGGAAACAAATCATCAGCAGTTTAAAGACCTTAACCCTTAAGGGGCCGGTCTAGTTATGTAGAAAAATTTGTTCAATGTCAACCAATATTATTTGACTAGTTGTATATGAAAAGTGCTGAAATTGTCCCAAGTTTCAGTACTGCAGCGTAAATAGAAAAAGATTTTTTTTTTTTTTTTTTCAACGTTTTTTACACATTTTCAAGTCTACACTTCTTCACACACGTTTCAGATATAATTATTCTGTGACACTTTTCTGACACATTAGCATATAATAAATGATTGTATGATTTAGGATTTCCAAAACATCTTTAGTTTTCCTAATACAAATGTTCAAAGTTCCACCAAAAAATTATGCAAAAATGGCATGTTTATTGCTATTATAAAATCAATAAATGAACTTAGAGAAAAGTGAAATCTTGCACATGTAGAGACATGCCCTCCACATATACTGTGTAAGTTTCATGTAAATTGAATAAAAATTATTCAGTTTTGTAAACATTTGTGTCAATTGAAAAAAAAACAGAAATTAATGAAGTCTAAGGTTCTAAAATCTGTGGCTGAGGTTGACATCAACCAATTTTCTCCAAAATTGGCATCCTTACAGATAGGTATACGTACAGTAAGGTGTGTAAGTTTGATGCAAATCGTCCGAAAAAAAAATTGAAAAAAAAAAAATTGAAAAAAAAAAAAAAAAAACTTTTTTTTTTTTTTTCTTAAAATTTTTTCCAATTAAACTAATTATAATATTTGTTTAATATATGCTATTGTGATAGCAAAGAGTCATAGCTATGATTTCAGTTGACACTTTTGATTCATAATCGATTTTGACCATTTTGGCATAATTTTCACAACTACTTCATTATTTTTTTCTCCCTTCCTATTTATGCTACGATGCTGAAACTTGGACCAGATGAAACACTTTTCATATAGAACTTGTCAAAAAAGTTTGATTGAAATCGAACGAGTTTTCATTTTGCATTTTTGGAGCCAAACTGGATTGGACCGCCCCCTTAAGCTGTTTAGGGGTCCTGAGGAGGAGATTTACACCCCTGTGCGCAAGAAAAAAAATCTAAAAAATTATTTCGTCTTCTAAAAATGTTAATTTGTGTTCCCTAAGCACAAGAAATATAAAAAAAATTGTAGGCGACATATTTTGGGCACAATAGACCGAGGAAGTCTGGTAAGAAGTGGGCGTTGACAGAGCGGTCGTCAGAGGCAGTCAACGTCACCCGAGCTGACAGGTGGGAGTTGCTACAAAGATATTATTACCTAATTATTTCAATGTTTCTGATTGATTTTTTCTTAGTTTTTTTGCAGTAATATTATTCATTATTGTGTAATGTGATAGATTCATATAATAAAGGGGTGAATCATCGTTATACATAAAAGTATGGAGTGTATATTAGTGATTCAGTTATTATGTTCATAAAACAATAAACAAATAGTTTTGCTGTTATTTACCTCTATACACAGGTTATATATAAGTATCTGCATGTTTTGTTCACCATAACGAACCACTAGTTGGTATTGAGAGTCGAAAAGCAACGAGGAGTGACCCCCACACACCAGCCAGCCACTCGTTGCCACTCCCTCAACAACACCTCACTCACCCACTTTCTCCTCCCACCATCCTGTTTTTTATTTTATTCACTATATACAGATGTTATATATTAGTATCTAGTTGTTTTGTTCAACACAACTGTACAACTAAGCTGATATAGTTAGTTCAGGCACTAAGAGTCGTTGCTACACACAGTCAGCTGGTGGCTGCCTCTCTCATTCAAGGTCACACATACTAAATTCCTCCCCCAACAATACTGTTTGCAGTGTTATTACACTATATATACATATATATAAATATCTACATGTTGTATGCACTGTAACTGTACACCTAAGCCTGTAGAGTGCCCAAAGAGCATAGTGGCCACCCTCTACACAGCCAGACAAGTCATGCAGACAACGCCACCTCTGTCACCCAAATGGCTCCTCCCAGCATAATCCTTTTGCTGTTATTACACTAATACACACATTATATAAGTATCTCCATTTGTGTTCACCATAGAGAACCACTGAGCTGGTATGGTGAATGTAACAATAACAGGTGGCCACACAGTCGGTAAACGATGCCAATCTCCCTCCGTCCCTCAGCATCACTCCTCCCACAGCGCTAATTATCAAAACAATCCTGCTATTATCACAATCCTGGTCATTTTTATCACAGTCAGGGGTCATCTGTAATACAGTGGTACCTCGAATACCGAATTTAATCCGTTCCGGCGCGTGTTCGTTATGTGAAATGGACGTCATACAAACGAATGTTCCCATTTAATCACTGTGATGCGCTCTGTTTATTGTGAAATTTCCCCAGTGTGCATGACATCAAGTGGTCCCAAAAAATAATTTGTCTTTGTAAAATGATAAATTCCCTTCCCTGAACATGTCTTATGTAAAAATAAATACCAAGTTCCACTTACTTTGGCTGTGAGGACATGGACAAGGTGCGCTGTGACATCACCAGGGGGATGGTCGCCTGTGTGTGAAGCTCCCAGACACGATCGCGCAGGCCATTCAAGCACCGCGTGTTGCCATAAATATATTTTCAAATATTTGTTCTATGCATTTCCAGTGCAGTTTTATTTGTTTCTTTTATCGTATATGATGCATATTTGTGACCTTTACAATATGTATATAGTAGAATGTTCATAATGTTCCATGGAACTGTGATACATGTGTCAGTAATGTGTCCACAATAAATGTTTGTCACAATATTATTTGGCAAAAATTCACTAAAATTACAATGTGTACAGTTTCACACACTACACAGTAACACACTGTATTACACACTCAGTCCTTTGGAGGTGGGTAATAATCAAAGAAGTAGTCCATGGTGCACAGCACGACTTTGCTCTCGTTGCATCACCTACAGATTGATTTTCGCTTCCTGTTTCATCGTTTTGTGTGCTTGCAAATAACGCACTTGCATACACCATTGGCTTTAGGGTGTTTGCAAACCAATTTAGTGGTTAGTTATGGTGAGCAGAACATGCAAATACTTATATATAACCTGTGTATATATAACCTGTGTATAATATTTATTAACAACAAAACTATTTGTTTATTGGTTTTTGAACATAATAATTGAATCACTAATATGCTCATCATAATTTTGAGTATAGCGATGGTTAACACATTTTTATTATATAAATATATCACAATACACACTATTGAATAATATTACTGCAAAAAAACAAAGAAAAAGTCAATCGGAGACATTGAATAATTAGGTAATAATATATTTGTGGCAACTGCCGTCTGACAGCTTGGGCGGAACAGACCTCTGGCGAAGGCTCTGTCAACGCCCCTTTTTGTGGGGAGCCCCTACGGCTCCCTGGAGCTTATCGGGCTAATGTATGTTATATTAGACCGGGACATTAGCTAAGGAGTTCAGACCTACCAGGGACCAGCGCCAGAACCTGGCCCCTTCGGAGAGGTTTCAGGGAGCAATGGCTCTGGAAAACCCCCTTGCGGTTGGGGTTTTCCTTATCTGCCATCAACCGGGGTTAGGCACCCAGAAAGGTAGGCATAACAAAACAAACCCACATGGTAAAAAACTAAAACAAAAAACCGAACAGAGAGGTACAAACTCCCTACAATCCGTAGGAAACAAGCAAACATCACACTTTACTGCCGCGCGGATTGTCCGCGCAGCCCTCTCCGTCCCGAGAGGGGGAGGGGGGAGCCTCGGACCACGCCGGCTGCCTAGCATCAGTTTGTAAGCTAATGTCAACTGGGATAGACGCTTCTCTGGCCTCAGTTTCCAAGGCGGTGTTTGCCTTTCGTGGCATTGACTGCCGTGTGTTGTGCGGTGGCCAGGTGTTCCTCATCAGTACCGGGGCTGCATGCGCATAGGGGCTTCCTTCCCTAAGCTCCCTGTGAGTACTGCCCCTGTGTGACAGGGTTATCTTCCTGGGGCGTTCGGGAACCATTCCAGTAGAGGTTCTTGCTGCTCGGCATTTGCCTCGCCCTTGGGGCCAGCAGGGGCGTGTGGCCCTTGTTTGGCCCTGGGTAGGGACTGTGTTAGGTATTGTGCTGGTTAGGGCGTCAAGATGTTGCGCGACCTGCCACCTAAGCGGCGACAGGTTCCTGTTGCCTCTGGAGATGGTGTACTTTTGCAGGGTTTTCTTTTGTTTTATTTTCATTTGCCTGGTGGGGGTCTGCCCAGTGTGGCTATAGTTCCACTGGTAGTGTTTGGTGGCCCTCTGCTAGGCCCCCATGATTGTACACGTTGCAGGGGTTTTCAGTGTTGTCCTCTACCCCTTGTTAATTTTGGGTTTGTAACCGGTTAGCAACACCTTGCCCGGCTTCCCGTAGCAGTCAGCCTACGGGCCCTGGAAACCCCTGTCTGGGCTCGGGAACCATGAATGTGTCTTCCGGGTTCCAACCCGTCTTGTACAGGATCGTTGGTTGCTGTGCCCTTGTCTCCGGGTGACATCGCCACTTTTACCTCCGTCATGCTGTCTGTTGGGTCACTGACACCTTGACCCGGAGTCTTGCGAGAGATATTCTCTGCTTGTTCTCCAGTACTCTCCTGATGTTATTACTGTTCAGAGTACAGGCGGCATCCGTGTTGCAAGCTAGGTTAAGTTGCTGCAACACGCTAGGTTGGTTTCCCACTCGGATGCCCCGGGCCATCCCGTTTGGTTAGGTGCTGTTCGCCCCTTTCCCTCTGTTCCCGGCTCCGGACCGTCTGCGGGTTTCGGGGTCGGGGCGGGGTTTAGTTGGGGCCGAGACTCGGGCGGTTTTGGGGGCTGCCCTGTTGGGTTGGGGACGGAGGTTTTCGAGCCTGTTCCTCCTGCAAGGCTTCCCAGGGCTTCTGGGTCTTACCAGCGGCCCTTTCTTGCTGCCTTTCCCATGGACTCTTCCTTTTAAGGGCGGAGGGCTTGGAGGACGGCTCTGCCCGGGGCCTCTGTTGTGGGTTCCCGGGGCTGTGGGGGATGCCTGCTAGCAGTTCTGGGGCTGTTTGCCCCTGCCTGGGTTTTCTGCTTCTGGGCGGAGTTTTTCGCCCATCCAGTCTGCTTGCTTCCCACTTTTGCTGGCGTGTTTTCGTATCTTTTGCGTCGTCACAGCCCTCTGTTCTGGGCCATTTTCTTCTGCTGGTTTCCCGGCGTGGCCACCAGGGCGGCGTTGCGGTTTTTACATGCGCCTGGGTGTGCGAGCGAGCGTCTTGGGTGAGTTTTCACCTTTTTCAGGGGTTTTATTCTCCTGTTGTCGTTTCTTTGCTTTTCTGGTGTTTCTGCCCGTTCCTGTTCCTCTGCGTTTGAGTGTTGATTTTACACCGGGTTTTCCGTTTTGTCTGTTTTGGGTCTGGGCCCTTGGGTTTGGGCTCAGTGTCCCTGTTATGCTTGCTCCCACACCTTGTCCCTCGGTTTTCGGTCTGTTTGACCGTTTCCCTGGGGTTCTGTCTGGGGCTGTGCTTTGCCTTTCTGTGGTGTATCTCCGCCGGCAAATGTGGTGGTTTGGGCTCCCCTGGTTCGATTCCGGGTCCTTTGGGTTCTTTGGTTTCGTTCCGGAGGTTTCTTCCTCTTGGGCCCCCTTTGTGGGTTCAGGGGGCTTTGTTTCCTCGTGTGGACCCGGTTCTGCCTTCTGGAGTTCCGGGGTCTTCCTGGCTTGCAGACTGATCTTTTTGGGTCTTGGCACGTGTTGTGGTCGTGCTGGGACTTTGGGTTTTGTTGTCGAGGTGGGCTTTTGATGCAGTTTTGTGCCTTTTCGCTGGCGGCGTGGTGCTCTCTGCCCACTGGTCGGCGGCTTGTAATTTCTTTTCACGTGATTGGTGTGTATACACATGGCATGTACATGTGTACACTGATACTAAGTGTAATACCTAAGTGTAGTTACAGGATGAGAGCTACGCTCGTGGTGTCCCGTCTTCCCAGCACTCTTGTCATATAACGCTTTGAAACTACTGACGGTCTTGGCCTCCACCACCTTCCCCTAACTTGTTCCAACCGTCTACCCTCTGTTTGCGAAAGTGAATTTTCTTATATTTCTTCGGCATCTGTGTTTAGCTAGTTTATATCTATGACCTCTTGTTCTTAAAGTTCCAGGTCTCAGGAAATCTTCCCTATCGATTTTATCATTCCTGTTACTATTTTGTATGTAGTGATCATATCACCTCTTTTTCTTCTGTCTTCTAGTTTGGCATATTAATGCCTCTAACCTCTCCTCGTAGCTCTTGCCCTTCAGTTCTGGGAGCCACTTAGTAGCATGTCTTGCACCTTTTCCAGTTTGTTGATGTGCTTCTTAAGATATGGGCACCACAAACCGCTGCATATTCTAGCTTTGGCCTAACAAAAGTCGTGAACAATTTCTTTAGTATATCGCCATCCATGTATTTAAAAGCAATTCTGAAGTTAGAAAGCGTGGCATAGGCTCCTCGCACAATATTCTTTATGTGGTCCTCAGGTGATAGTTTTCTATCTAGAACCACCCCTAGATCTCTTTCTTTATCAGAATTCTTTAAAGATTTCTCACATAATATATAGGTTGTGTGGGGTCTGTGTTCCTATTCCACATTCCATAACATGGCATTTATTAACATTAAATTCCATTTGCCAAGTGGTGCTCCATATACTTATTTTGTCCAGGTCATCTTGAAGGGCATGACAATCATCTAAGTTTCTTATCCTTCCTATTATCTTAGCATCATCAGCAAACATGTTCATATAATTCTGTATACCAACTGGTAGATCATTTATGTAGACAATAAACATCACTGGTGCAAGAACTGAACCCTGTGGTACTCCACTTGTGACATTTCTCCAGTCCGATACATTGCCTCTGATCACAGCCCTCATTTTTCTATCAGTCAGAAAATTTTTCATCCATGTTAGAAGCGTACCTGTCACCCTCCAATATTTTCCAGTTTCCAGAACAACCTCTTATGTGGAACTCTGTCGAAAGCCTTTTTTAGGTCCAGATAGATGCAGTCAACCCAACCATCTCTTTCCTGTAATATCTCTGTGCTCGATCATAGAAACTGAGTAAATTCGATACACAGGATCTTCCAGATCGAAAACCATACTGTCTGTCTGATATTATATCATTTCTCTCCAGGTGTTCTACCCATTTAGTTTTAATTATTTTTTCCAATATTTTGACTATTACACTTGTCAATGATACCGGTCTATAATTAAGGGGTCTTCCCTGCTTCCACTTTGTAGATTGGAACTATGTTAGCCTTTTTCACACATCAGCTACAACTCCTGTAAACAGGATGCCTGAAAAATCAGTTGAAGAGGGAATGCTGAGCTCAGGTGCAATTCTCTCAGAACCCATGGTNTATTCTTCACTATCCCTCTCTCTAGCAATTTGTTGGTTGCATTTTGTACCATTTTACTGGTCTGGTACCTTATCACTTTGTAGGAAAAAAATGATTTTCTTCGTTTCTGCTCTCATTTAGACGTTTTGCCTCTACGAGGTTTAGTTTCAGCTTCTCTCTGTCTTCTTTTGAAAAGATCTCGTCCTAACGACTCACTTTCCATCCTCATCACTTTGTAATTTTCTGGCATTCCTTATACTTCTTCCATCTGTTTGGACCGTTTAGGGTGATCCTCAAAGGTCGATCTTTCCCTTTACATATCTGCCTATTCTCCTGTAGTCGCACACATCTCTATGGTTGTAAGACCTTCCACGAGGCCAACAATTTTATCTACTACTTTCGCTTCTTCTACAGCTCTTCTGACCTAGATGTTATCTCCTTTTCTTTGCAACCAAAAAATTATCAGGGACTTATTCCGATCAACTGTTTTGCATCAACTTCGGGTTAGATGCCATTCCTTTCTCCACATCCAACCTAATGTTTGTTTTATCTTGGTTGCTGCAGTGTTTGGCTTCTTTACTGCTTCTATTTTCATTCTCCTTGGCACTTGTGCATAGGTGAGTTGCATATCCTCCTTGCACTGTTCTATTCCCTGTATAACTTCCTCCATCTGTGCTGACAAAAGCTGTTTCTCCTGTTGAATTTCCTTACCTAACTTATTGTAGTCTTTATGTTTAAATTTGCTCTAACTACTTCCAAAGCTATTTTTAAGAGTTTATTTTTCTCTCCATAGCTTTGCACTTTGTTTCATTGATTCTTGACCTTGCACAAGTCTTTCACTAAATCTTCAAGAAAAAAAACTTTTGCTACACAAACAGTCATTACTTTCTTTCAATTACTGATTATTTCTACATGAGAGTTCACTATAGTATCTAATTTTACCAACTTGTTGTGTAGACTGCTTATGTCAATGCTTTCTTCATTGAATCGCCCAAAATCAAGCTCTGTTCTGTTTTTCCTCTTGTCAGCGGCCATCTTGAATTTCTTGTCTGCACTGAAACACTAGGGGCAACTTTTTCTCATCAAATTTTTTCACTTCCCTTGGCACATTCCTGTTATCTCATCTATTTTTCAAAAGCACTATACCTTTATGTTCCCTGGGACATCACTCACTATCATCAACCTGTACTACAATACTTAGGATTGTTGAAATATGCTGGAGCTCCTCTGATGCAAGTGTTGACACTAGGGGTGTCACCTTTTGAGTGAAGGTGTGCGTTGTCTCGCATGTCGGCATGTGGTGCTTTCTTCCTCTGTGGAATCCGCCTGGGTCCTGGCTCCTGGGTTGTCTTCGCCTTTTTGTCCCCAGCTGTTTGCAGAGTCTGTGGTGGTGCAGTAGCTGTAGGCAGCTTCTTTTAGTTGTCATCTCATGTCGGCCTTGTTGGTTTACGAGGGGGCCCGTGGGGATC
>WNGS01123581.1:17809-43518 GCA_020271785.1 Procambarus virginalis
TTTTGTGTCTGCAGGACCGAACATTAGCTCTTGGATTCCACCTTTGTATCCAGCGGTTGTCTAATGCAATGACTGCTGGCCTTGTTGAGTGTGTTTTGGGGGTTCCTACCTAACAGAGTTTATAGAGTCGTGTTTCATCTCCTGGGACCTGACTTTCCATCTGTCGGTCGTCTAATGCAGGACTCCCTACCCCTGGTTACAAGAATACGTTCTATAAAAACTTTCTAATATGGACGGTGGACGAGTGGTTCTGTTATGGGTAGAACAAGAGCTTGTGTGCTTGTGACGAGCAACACAAGGAGGCAACACAAAATAAGCAACACCAATAAATATATATGAAAGCCAATGTGGTGGGTATGTGGGCCTGCGGGCCGCTCCAAGCAACAGCCTGGTGGGCCAAGCTCTCACAAGTCGAGCCTGGCCTCGGCGGGCTTGGGGAGAAAAACAACTCCCAGAACCCCATCAAGCAGGTGTCCAATGTAACTATCTGTGACTTTCATCGTTCATGACTCGTCAATATTAGATCTTCTGAAGCCGGTGTGTGGGAGAGATGAGGCCAGTGTGTGGGAGAGATGAGACCAGGTGTGTGGGAGAGATGAGGAGTGTGTGGGAGAGATGAGGCCAGGTGTGTGGGAGAGATGAGGCCAGGTGTGTGGGAGAGATGAGGCCAGGTGTGTGGAGAGATGAGGCCAGGTGTGTGGGAGAGATGAGGCCAGGTGTGTGGAGAGATGAGGCCATATCCACCCCATACCCATCCTGTGGGTGGTAGTGAACCCCATACCCATCATGTGGGTGGTAGTGAACCCCATACCCATCATGTGGTGGTAGTGAACCCCTACCCATCCTGTGGGTGGTAGTGAACCCCATACCCATCATGTTGGGTGGTAGTGAACCCCATACCCATCCTGTGGGTGGTAGTGGGCCCCATACCCATCCTGTGGGTGGTAGTGAACCCCATACCCATCCTGTGGGTGGTAGTGGGGTCCCATACCCATCCTGTGGGTGGTAGGTGAACCCCATACCCATCCTGTGGGTGGTAGTGAACCCCATACCCATCCTGTGGGTGGTAGTTGTCCCATACCCATCCTGTGGGTGGTAGTGAACCCCAACCCATCCTGTGGTGGTAGTGAACCCCATCCCATCCTGTGGGTGGTAGTGGGTCCCATACCCATCCTGTGGGTGGTAGTGAACCCCATACCCATCCTGTGGGTGGTAGTGGGCCCCATACCCATCCTGTGGGTGGTAGTGACCCCATACCCATCCTGTGGGTGGTAGTGAACCCATACCCATCCTGTGGGTGGTAGTGGGTCCCATACCCATCCTGTGGGTGGTAGTGAACCCCATACCCATCCTGTGGGTGGTAGTGGACCCCATACCCATCCTGTGGGTGGTAGTGGACCCAATACCCATCCTGTGGTGGTAGTGAACCCCCATCCATCCTGTGGGTGGTAGTGGACCCCATACCCATCCTGTGGGGTGGTAGTGGACCCCATACCCATCCTGTGGGTGGTAGTGGACCCCATACCCATCCTGTGGGTGGTAGTGAACCCCATATCCATCCTGTGGGTGGTAGTGGACCCCATACCCATCCTGTGGGCGGTAGTGGACCCAAAACCCATCCTGTGGGCGGTAATGAAAAAAAAAATTTTCAAGGGCGCATAATAGGCTCAGGAACTGCACCTTAAATTAATTTAGCTAAGCAAGTTAGGTCTTTATAAGCTAGTTATACAGTTTAATGAATTATTACATCAACAAACAATGGATTCGTGAGCCATTGTACCCCAGTGAGCCACTCTTAAACAATTATTGTATTATAGTAACTGTTTGGCCGACCGATCCAACAGCCGTTGTTAGAGGCAAAATAGTTCATGTTTTGTACTTTATTTTAAAGAGTGCGAGAAAAACGCAAAAAAATCTAACTTAAACTTTCTTAGGCTTAGTATAGTATATATGTGTACTATATTAGGCCTAAGACAGCGTGTGTTAGGCATAGGGTTGCTTGGGCAGGTTAGGTTCTTTGGTTATATTTCAGATTTTCCAGAAGCTCATTTGGGCGATTTGAGTAAGACCAAGTGTGAACCTTCAGAGCCAACACAGCTCGCTTGACCAAATGCTTGCACTCAGTACTCTCAGTTGATGAAGATTGGCGGCACTCACCATGCCAACAGCAGAACAAAAGGACTTGAGGCGAGCGGCGCCAAAGAGATAGATTCACCAAAGGATTCAAGTGAAGGATGAGCTGACCCGAGCGACATTTAGAAAGCAAGACGGACGATCAGTCTAGAAATGAGGCCATTGGACAAGGAGGTGACGACTGTAGTGGGACGGTGACGTTTGGGCAATAAGGAGCAGGGCGTCGTTACATTAAGTGGCCGTGAAATAGCCCGTGTATGCTAATAGCAGTTGCTTCTATAATCCTTCTCTTAACTCATTCTAATTGGTTACGACTCTTACACTGGCATGTCTTCCAGCTGATTAATTGTCTTGTTGTGTGTCGCTTGTCCTGCTCTCTCTCATCCTCCACACACCTTATTTATCACCTTTTATCACTTCTTATCATATCCTCCACTCTACTTACCCCCTTGTGCAGTGTGTGGGTAGGTTACCACAGCTGCTCTCTACACGTCAGGGGGTCCATACTGGGGTACATGTACCCGGGGTGCCCATACTGGGGTACATGTACCTGGGGTACCATACTAGGGTACATGTACCTGGGGTACCCATACTGGGGTACATGTACCTGGGGTACCCATACTAGGGTACATGTACCTGGGGTACCCATACTAGGTACATGTACCTGGGTTACCCATACTAGGGTACATGTACCTGGGGTACCCCTTAGGGTACATGTACCTGGGGTACCCATACTAGGGTACATGTACCTGGGGTACCCATACTAGGGTACATGTACCTGGGGTACCCATACTAGGGTACATGTACCTGGGGTACCCATACTAGGGTACATGTACCTGGGGTACCCATACTAGGGTACATGTACCTGGGGTACCCATACTAGGGTACATGTACCTGGGGTACCCATACTGGGGTACATGTACCTGGGGTACCCATACTGGGGTACATGTACCTGGGGTACCATACTAGGGTACATGTACCTGGGTACCCATACTAGGGTACATGTACCTGGGGTGCCCATACTGGGGTACATGTACCTGGGGTGCCCATACTGGGGTACATGTACCTGGGGTGCCCATACTGGGGTACATGTACCTGGGGTGCCCATACTGGGGTACATGTACCTGGGGTGCCCATACTGGGGTACATGTACCTGGGGTACCCATACTAGGGTACATGTACCTGGGGTACCATACTGGGTACATGTACCGGGGTACCCATACTAGGGTACATGTACCTGGGGTAACCATACTAGGGTACATGTACCTGGGTGCCCATACTGGGGTACATGTACCCGGGGTGCCCATACTGGGGTACATGTACCTGGGGTGCCCATACTGGGGTACATGTACCCGGGGTGCCCATACTGGGGTACATGTACCCGGGGTGCCCATACTGGGGTACATGTACCTGGGGTGCCCATACTGGGGTACACGTACCGTCAGTGCTCTCTCTAGTGTTCATACGTCACAAGGGTTACTGCATGTCTTGACTACTTGCTGTTTCTTGCTATTCTTCCCGACTCATTCCATGTTGTTTACACTTGTTATTCTCACTCGCTGAGTTCTGTAACTCTGTGCTCCACGTCCTCTTGCTCCTCTGCCTCAAACTGTGAACTCCTAGTGTACACTGTTCTGTAAACCCAGTTTACCTTTACACAATGAAACCACAATCATGTGACATATCCACGGGAATATTTGTGGAGCAGGGCGGTGGGACAGTTCCGGGGGGGGGGGAGACCCCACACTCCACCCCGTGGTCCACCATACGCTAAGACATGAATATGGAGGCTTGGTGCCTCCATATTCTTAGTGGGTTCGGCCAGACTTCAGGTTGTGTAACTTGTGTGCATATCGTGGTCCATGGGTTAAGGCGGGCGTCTGGGTGGGTGACCGAGGGTTCGATCCCATCGCCCTGATCCAAAGATTTGTCCTCAGAGTTGCCTGTACAAGAAGCATCACTTCAGGTGTGGGTGTTGACGTCGTGCCCTGTACAAGAAGCATCACTTCAGGTGTGGGTGTTGACGTCGTGCCCTGTACAAGAAGCATCACTTCAGGTGTGGGTGTTGACGTCGTGCCCTGTACAAGAAGCATCACTTCAGGTGTGGGTGTTGACGTCGTGCCCTGTACAAGAAGCATCACTTCAGGTGTGGGTGTTGACGTCGTGCCCTGTACAAGAAGCATCACTTCAGGTGTGGGTGTTGACGTCGTGCTTGCCATTGTTGTCTCCAGGAAGTGCCAGGTGTTGTGGTGATGGGGTAGTGGTTATGGTACCCGCCACTCCTGCCAGTAATGTGGGTCCCCGTCAGTAATGCAAGGACTAGTTCCACACCATCACGTCTCTCCAAACTCATCTCACATTCACCATTCACTATTTTTGTGACTCACCATGAGTATCAGGCCTGGTATACATGGGGCCAGGATCTATCTTGAGGTTATCTTGAGATGATTTCGGGGCTTTTTTTTAGTGTCCCCGCGGCCCGGTCCTCGACCAGGCCTCCACCCCCAGGAAGCAGCCCGTGACAGCTGACTAACACCCAGGTACCTATTTTACTGCTAGGTAACAGGGGCATAGGGTGAAAGAAACTCTGCCCATTGTTTCTCGCCGGCGCCTGGGATCACAAGTGCAGCCTGCTGTCCGCTCGGCCGACCGGCTCCCGGTCATCTAGGATTCGTCTAGTATTTACACAACCAGTTAAGAAACGTGTACATCTTTCCTCAAGTATGGTGGCTTACATATACTGTATTAAACAGTTAACGAGCACCACAGCAATACGAGGTTGTTTATAACATAACAATAATAACCTGGCAAGTGGAGTTTCCGAGCTCGTAAACTGTTTAATAAATGTGAACAAGTGGACAGATGTGTAGACGGAGGGAGAGGATAAGCGAGCCCCACACGGGTCACAGGAGACACCGGCGCCGGAAACACAATCACAAGCCATGATAAAGTATCAAGGAACATATAGTGAAGTAAACATTACCTTCCTCGGCCCTTGGCAGTCTTGTCGTTGGTGTCGTGTGCTGGCCTGCCGGGCCCCTGAGGCTCCGCCGCCCGCCGCCCGCCACCACCGCCGCCGCCGCCCTCCACCGCCGCCACACCCAACCTGCCCAACACAACATTGAAATCATTCAAAATCACTACTATATACCACTAAGAAAATAAGTTGGAGTAATGCAGGGGTTTGAACCAGCCGATATACTGAGTAGCTTTTTGTGCTGTGGTGGCCGAGTGACTTACGGCAAGCGTCTGGCTGGTACTGGCTAGAACGCTCGTTCAAATCCTCACAATGTTCTAACTGATTTTCTCATTTATGTAACTTATATGATCAACCCACGATATGGTTCAGGTGGAGAAATTAAATAAAAAATGTATATTCACAATATACGTCAGACCCAATTAGGAATGTGCATCTGTTGTTTAGGAGTTATCTAATCTATCAAAGGATTAAAATACAACAAATTCGTTATAGGATATATAATAGATGCTCACCTCCCTAAGCCTAAAATTTATTACATTATGTCCTAACCTTTAAAAAGGGTTTATTGGAACAGTGGGCATTCTTCTCGACTTATAGTAGGGGATAATGGGTTCGATTCCCCGGCGGGACAGAAACGATTAAGCATGTTTATTTCCACCTAAAGCCGCTATTCACCTAGCAGTAAATAGGTACCTGGGAGTTAGGTAACTGTTGTGGGGGGGGGGGGGCTGTATACAGAAAGACAGAAAGGCTGTATACATGTATACTTAAGGCTGTGTTGAGGTCCCCCCCAAGTCCAACTACTGACCCTCCCCAGGATGCAACCCCACAAGTTACCTAACTCCCAGGTACCTATTTACTGCAGGGTGAACAGAAGCATTACCAACCATTTCTCTCCCGTCGGGAAATCGAACCTCTTATCCCCAATTATGAGTCGATAACGAAGCCAATTGCACTACAAGATCCTATTATTACCACACCCTATTTATAATGGACACCAGTTATGTAATAAGTTATTTTGTAAATGATTAATTGTAAATTTGTGATTTTGTGAATATTTTGGCGTGTGCATGGCACAAGTGAGAGGCCCATCCTGGGAAATGGTCAAGAGGCGTGGCGACTGGGCGCTCCTGTCAGCCAGGCTTCACACAACAATATCTAATGAATGCCACAGGTCTGACCAACCAGTCTAGCCACAACATTAATTCCCACTACATTAGTTAGGAGGCTTGCTTAGTTAAAGGTTAAATTTCGCTGGGGTTTAGTGCAGGCGGGAGAGGCGTGGGGAGAATAGCGGACGGCCGCACGAAACACACACCTTCTCTTCCCTGCATCGTGGGAAATAACCACATTAATATCCCGCCCCCTCTAACCCAACATGACAAAACCACAGCCAAGTGCGGAGCTGGAGCATAAAATAATACCTCAAGCGAGATTGATGGCGCGTGCTGAGAGTGCTCCCCATCGCCAACCATATACGCTCAAAGCTCCCTACATCTGCTGTCCGCCTCTCCTCTCACTGTCCTCTCCTCGTATATATGCCATACATAATTTTAGGCAACTTGTAACACCCGGGCATCTCCCCCTCGACCGGCTGACTGTGGCCAGCCCGCCGACAGCCCTGCTGACTCCTGTGACACTCAACTGTGAACAACGCGTGTACTCATCCATTACCCGCTCTGACCAGCACTATGCTCATGGATTGGCGCGTCCACGGACCCCATCCCCAGACCTCCAGTATCAGCTATTCATACTGATAATGGCGCCAAAGAGCCTCCACTTACGGGCTCACCATAGCCTGTGCTACATGGAACTTTTGTTCCAGTAGCTGTATCCAAAACAACATTTAGGCTTGAAACTTGAAACATTACAATTTTTTTAGAGATTACCAAGGACATTTATAAAGTTATTAAAAAATATTATAATATGAGAGAGAGAGAGAGAGAGAGAGAGAGAGAGAGAGAGAGGGGGGGGGGGAGGGGGGAAGGAGCGCAGACCCGTTAACCATTAGTTAACAAGCTAATCATTGTTGTTGTTGTTTAAGATTCAGCTTCTGAGAACAAAAAGTTACAGGTAGCACGGGCTATGGTGAGCCCGTAGAGAACTTACCTGGCACAGGAGCGGGGCTGTAACATGAAGGTAACCCTGGGAAGGTTAACAAGAGGTAGTGAACAACATCGGTAGTGAACTGTCGGCCGCACTTTCACAAGATTCGTTCCTGAAACTTTTCCTCTTGAGAGTAGCGACAGCTAAAGTGGGAAGACTGGGTACTTGGCCAGCGTCTGGGGCCCATGGCACTCTTCTCTGTTGTACACCTGTCATGTTGACCCCTACCCCACACCTGTCTTGTTGACCCCTACCTCACACCTGTCATGTTGACCACTACCTCACACCTGTCATGTTGACCCCTACCTCACACCTGTCATGTTGACCACTACCTCACACCTGTCATGTTGACCCCTACCTCACACCTGTCATGTTGACCACTACCTCACACCTGTCTTGTTGACCACTACCTCACACCTGTCATGTTGACCACTACCTCACACCTGTCTTGTTGACCACTACCTCACACCTGTCATGTTGACCACTACCTCACACCTGTCTTGTTGACCACTACCTCACACCTGTCTTGTTGACCACTACCTCACACCTGTCTTGTTGACCACTACCTCACACCTGTCATGTTGACCACTACCTCACACCTGTCATGTTGACCACTACCTCACACCTGTCATGTTGACCACTACCTCACACCTGTCATGTTGACCCCTACCTCACACCTGTCATGTTGACCACTACCTCACACCTGTCATGTTGACCACTACCTCACACCTGTCATCTTGACCACTACATCACACCTGTCATGTTGACCACTACCTCACACCTGTCATGTTGACCCCTACCTCACACCTGTCATGTTGACCACTACCTCACACCTGTCATGTTGACCACTACCTCACACCTGTCATGTTGACCCACTACCTCACACCTGTCATGTTGACCACTACCTCACACCTGTCATGTTGACCACTACCTCACACCTGTCATGTTGACCACTACCTCACACCTGTCATGTTGACCACTACCTCACACCTGTCATGTTGACCCACTACCTCACACCTGTCATGTTGACCACTACCTCACACCTGTCATGTTGACCACTACCTCACACCTGTCATGTTGACCACTACCTCACACCTGTCATGTTGACCACGCCACAGCCTCACATGCTCAAGAGCATGCTGTAGTACACATACCAGAGGTGTACACCAAGGTGTAGCAGTGTAAGGACTGAGAGAGGGGTGTGTGTGTGTGGGGGGGGGGTGTGGTGTGGTGTGTGTGGGTGTGTGTGGTGTGTGTGGGTGTGGGGTGGGTGTGGTGTGTGTGGGTGTGTGTGGTGTGTGTGGTGTGTGTGGGTGTGTGGGGGGGTGTGGGGGGGTGTGGTGTGTGTGGGTGTGTGTGGGTGTGTGTGGGTGTGTGTGGGTGTGTGTGGGTGTGTGTGTGTGGGGGGGGTGTGGTGTGTGTGTGGTGTGTGTGGGTGTGGTGTGTGTGGGTGTGTGGTGTGTGTGTGGTGTGTGTGGGTGTGTGGTGTGGGTGTGTGTGGGTGTGTGTGTGGGGGGGGGGGGTGTGGGTGTGTGGGTGTGTGTGTGGGGGGGGGGTGTGTGTGTGTGGGTGGGTGTGTGGTGTGTGGGGGGGCCGGTGTGGGGGGGTGGGGGGCAGCCACCGCCCACAACCATAACATGGTGGTGGGCGGACAAGTCTATTATTTACAGCAAGCAGTACAAAGAGACTGAGGGCTACATCTGTTTGGCTCAGCCACTGCGGGTATTTTTGTTTTCCCGCCGGGAAAAAGACCCGGATTTATCATCCACTTACGAAGCCTGTACATCTTTCCCCAATCATGGCGGCTTTGTTTACATTTATTAAATAGTTTATGAGCTGCGAAGCACTGCGGAGTTACAACAATAATCTTGGGTTGTGAAGTTTCAAAGCCGCCATGATTAAAGAAAGATGTATAGGCTTCGTTAGCTTTTGCTGAGCTGTGTTGTATTGTACATTGTTTTTTCCTTTACTGCTGGGTAAACAGGGGCGAACACTTACAGACTGGCGTCCAGTAAATCCTCCCTGGCTAGGACTCGAACCCAGACCACATCATTTGTGGAGTGAATGTGTTACTGTATTGTGTACTACTGCCACTCATATACTCCACCCTAGATTATTTATGTGTCTTCCTTCACTTGATGTATGTGTAAGGTTATGATGGGCATGTTGTTACTATGAGGGGCATGTTGTTACCATGTTGGCGACTATGAGGGGCATGTTGTTACCATGTTGGCGAGAGCGGTAGACAATATGAGACACCTTCTTGGGCTGGAGAGGAGAGTGGGAACGTGAACATTCCTAGGTCTGGTAGACCACATATATATGTACACTATTAGGTCTAGGACTGCTTGGTTAGGTTCCTTGGTTACTCCACGTTTGGGTATACCATTTGTTCTAATTCAGTAATGTGGAGCGTGAGTGTTTAGTGGTCTTAATAGTCCGGTGCGTCTGACCTGAGTACTGTCATTACTGGAGGATGGCCAGCTGGTACTCCGTCTCACACACTACCAACTGATACCACCCACTACCAAATACCCCGCCCCGTCCTACCCCGCCCCGCTCCGCTCCTGCCTGCCCCGCCCCGTCTCGCCCTGCTCCTCCCCGCCCCACCCTGCCCCGCTTCACCCTGCCCCGCCCCCGCCCCGCTCCACCCTGGACCAGCTCCGGCGCCCCGCCCTACACAACTCCCTCACCCAGTTCACTTGCTGGTAATGAAACAGTAAATCCTCCACCAGACGCCTGGTGCTGTTCTACCAGTTCCTGCCCCGCCCTTCGCCTCAGTGCTGTACCCTCCCTCAACCACTGGTGCTGTACCCTCCCTCCACCACTGGTGCTGTACCCTCCCTCCACCACTGGTGCTGTACCCTCCCTCCACCACTGGTGCTGTACCCTCCCTCCACTACTGTACCCTCCCTCCACCACTGGTGCTGTACCCTCCCTCCACTACTGTACCCTCCCTCCACCACTGGTGCTGTACCCTCCCTCCACCACTGTACCCTCCCTCCACCACTGTACCCTCCCTCAAGGGAAGTAAGGGAGTAAGGAAGGTGATGAAAGAGGGTGAAGGGTGAGAGACACTGGTGGTAGAGGAAGGCCTATGAAGAGATGTAGATATTTAAGCTAATTGCTGCCACCGTCCAGGGGCGCCTGACAGCTGAGTGGACAGCGCTTCGGATTCGTAGTCCTGAGGTTCCGGGTTCGATCCCCGGTGGAGGCAAAGACAAATTGGCAAAAAGTTTCTTTCACCCTGATGCCCCTGTTACCTAGCAGTAAATAGGTACCTGGGAGTTAGACAGCATCTCAAGATAACCTCAAGAAGATGCTGTCATTTTACCACCATTGTAAACACATTAAACAGTGTGACAGGAAGACACTTCTTACTTAACTGTCTGAGTAACCCAGCAGGTCCCAGCACGTGGTGCTGTCGCCTCGAGTGTGACCACACCCTCCTCTCCCTCGCCTCGAGTGTGACCACACCCTCCTCTCCCTCGCCTCGAGTGTGACCACACCCTCCTCACCCTCGCCTCCTCACGCCTCACAATCCACCATGTTGTTCCTACACCAGTTTAACCTGAGAGCCATTGATCATTACTATATATATATATAACTCTATTCATGGGACATCAATAAAAGGAATGATCAAACTTAAGAGTCATTTTACACTTAGATTATAATACACCAAAAATACTTGACATTTTAAGCACTTTAAGCACTAGTTCTGCACTTATGAACACTCTGCCTACTTACTATATTAAGACCGAATAAATTAAAAGGGGGAATTTAACCGGCGGAGTGAGGAGTGATTCAAGCAGTGGGAAGGAGGTGTACGGGTGTCCTCTGGTGTACACAGTAGAGTAACACTGGCCGTACACCCCTCCAGGGAGTACTGTCCACGCCTCCACCATACCACCACGTCATGACCTAAACTGAGCCTTACAGCACCACGCTGGGCGCGCTAGTACAAGGCTCTGGCTGTTGTGTCTCCAGTGGCTCCTACACCACCACCTCACACTCCTACCACACACACACACACACACACACACACACACACACACACACACACACACACACACATATGGATGTCAGGATGTCATGTCTGGATGAATATGTCAGGATGAGAAGAGAGGCGGAAAGACAATACGAAAACGACATCGCAGGCAAGGCAAAGACTCAGCCTAAATTGCTGCATAGCCACATCAGGAGAAAAACAACAGTAAAGGAACAGGTTATGAAATTAAGGATAGGGGCAGAAGGATTCACTACAAGCGACAAGGAAGTATGTGAGGAACTGAATAAGAAATTCCAAGAGGTCTTCACCCTAGAACAAGGAGAAATCCCAGAGTTAGGAGAGGGGATAGCTAACCAGGAACCACTGGAAGAGTTTGAGATTACAAGCGGGGAAGTAAGAAAGTGTTTACTAGAGTTGGATGTGACAAAGGCTATAGGCCCAGATGGAATCTCTCCTTGGATACTTAAGGAAGGAGCAGAAGAACTGTGCCTACCACTCTCCATAGTGTATAACAAATCTCTGGCAACAGGGGAACTGCCAGAAATTTGGAAAGCAGCTAATGTAGTCCCGATATACAAGAAAGGGGATAGACAGGAGGCACTGAATTACAGGCCAGTGTCCCTAACCTGCATACCATGCAAGCTGATGGAGAAGATTGTGCGAAGAAAGCTAGTGGAACACCTGGAGCGAAGGAACTTTGTAACACAGCATCAACATGGGTTCAGGGATGGCAGGTCCTGCCTCACAGGGTTACTTGAATTCTACGACCATGCTACAAAAATAAGGCAAGAAAGAGAAGGGTGGGCAGACTGCATATTTTTGGATTGTCAGAAAGCCTTTGATACAGTGCCACACAAGAGGCTAGTGAAAAAGCTGGAGATGCAGGCTGGAGTGAAAGGGAAGGTACTCCGTTGGATACAGGAGTACCTAACCAACAGGAGACAAAGAGTCAGTGTGAGGGGTGAGGTCTCAGATTGGCGAGACGTTACGAGTGGAGTCCCGCAGGGGTCAGTCCTTGGACCTATACTGTTTCTGATATATGTAAATGATCTCCCAGAGGGTATAGAATCGTTTCTCTCAATGTTTGCCGATGATGCAAAAATTATGAGGAGGATTGAAACTGAGGACGATAGTAGGAGGCTACAAGACGACCTAGACAGACTGAGTGAATGGTCCAACAAATGGCTGTTGAAGTTCAACCCGAGTAAATGCAAAGTAATGAAACTAGGCAGTGGAAACAGGAGGCCAGACACAGGATACAGAATAGGAGATGAAGTACTTAATGAAACGGACAGAGAGAAAGATCTAGGAGTTGATATCACACCAAACCTGTCTCCTGAAGCCCACATAAAAAGGATAACATCTGCGGCATATGCGAGGCTGGCTAACATCAGAACAGCGTTCAGGAACCTGTGTAAGGAATCATTCAGAATCTTGTACACCACATATGTAAGACCAATCCTGGAGTATGCAGCCCAGCATGGAGCCCGTACCTTGTCAAGCACAAGACGAAGCTGGAAAAAGTCCAAAGGTATGCCACTAGACTAGTCCCAGAACTAAGAGGCATGAGTTACGAGGAAAGGCTGCGGGAAATGCACCTTACGACACTGGAAGACAGAAGAGTAAGGGGAGATATGATCACAACCTACAAAATCCTCAGAGGAATCGACCGGGTAGACAAGGACAAACTATTCAACACTGGGGGGACGCGAACAAGGGGACACAGGTGGAAACTGAGTACCCACATGAGCCACAGAGACGTTAGAAGGAACTTTTTCAGTGTCAGAGTAGTTAACGGATGGAATGCATTAGGCAGTGATGTGGTGGAGGCTGACTCCATACACAGTTTCAAGTGTAGATATGATAGAGCCCAGTAGGCTCAGGAATCTGTACACCAGTTGATTGACAGTTGAGAGGCGGGACCAAAGAGCCAAAGCTCAACCCCCGCAAGCACAAATAGGTGAGTACAAATAGGTGAGTACACACACACACACACACACACACACACACACACACACAAGTTAGGGGAGAAGGTGGTGGAGGCCAAGACCGTCAGTAGTTTCAAAGCGTTATATGACAAAGAGTGCTGGGAAGACGGGACACCACGAGCGTAGCTCTCATCCTGTAACTACACTTAGGTAATTACACTTAGGTAATTACACACACACACACACACACACACACACACACACACACACACACACACACACACACAAAGGTTCAAAGGTTTGCCACCAGACTAGTACCCGAGCTGAGAGGTATGAGCTACGAGGAGCGACTGCAGGAATTAAACCTCACTTCGTTGGAAGACAGAAGAGTTAGGGGGGACATGATCACCACATTCAAGATTCTCAGGGGAATCGACAGGGTTGATAAAGACAGGCTGTTTAACACAAGGGGCACACGCACTAGGGACACAGGTGGAAACTGAGTGCCCAAATGAGCCACAGAGATATTAGAAAGAACTTTTTTAGTGTCAGAGTGGTTGACAAATGGAATGCATTAGGAAGCGATGTGGTGGAGGCTGACTCCATACACAGTTTCAAATGTAGATATGATAGAGCCCATTAGGCTCAGGAAACTGTACACCTGTTGATTGACGGTTGAGAGGCGGGACCAAAGAGCCAGAGCTCAACCCCCGCAAGCACAACTAGGTGAGTACAACTAGGTGAGTACACACACACACACACACACACACACACACACACACACACACACACACACACACACACACACACACACACAGTATATCACAGTCAGACAGCGTGAGCACTACGCATGGACCATTTACCATAACAAATATATAATATACTCCACATCATAACAAAACTCTACATTAAATTAGGTTTATCCTAATCATAAACCCTGATGCATAAAGGATGATGCATCATAAAGTGTCATGATGCAATCATAGCGGAATAGTATGTTATAGCTGTCATAAATATGTCACAGTGTGTCACAATCATGACACATTGTCATAGCTGTCATAAATATGATATACTAATGACAGTAACTCTGTGTGGACGTGTTTCGTGTGTTATCTATACTCTTTTCGCTCGCCGGGTGCTCCCCACACCAGTACCCACACCAATACCCACACCACTACCCACACAACTACAGTTACCGCCATCACCCTCGCCATACCCACAACTGCCACGTATGTCACACCAACTCTAGAACATGCAGCACCAGCGTTAAACAAAACGAGATACGTAGCCAGGCAGGTCCCAGAGCTGAGAGGCATGAGTTACGAGGAACGACACAATATATTATAACCTCGCGTAATTAAAAGTGATCAAAATGGCCAACATATTTTTAATGTTACATCAGTCAGGTGTTAGAATATCTGGAGTGCTTGTATATACATGTATAATGTATACTAATGTATACATCCATGACCGAGATGGGGTGAGATGAAAATATGTATATAATGTTATCTGTCGTCTGATATCATGTTGTAAGGGGTAACATTTTGTACAAATTTGTCGCATTAATTTTGTGAGATTAATGGCAAGTGTGAAGACAATGCTATACGGGTGGACTGTGTGTTGGTATGGGGGCTTGATGGACCTTTATTGTCCCACGATATTATATGGTTACTTAAACCACCACTACCAACACCACACCCACACTACCACACCCCCACAACCACACCACGACACCACCACCACCACACTACCACCACCACACCCACACTACCACACCCCCACAACCACACCACCACCACCACCACCACACTACCAACACCACACCCACACTACCACACCCCCACAACCACACCACGACACCACCACCACCACACTACCAACACCACACCCACACTACCACACCCCCACAACCACACCACCACCACCACACTACCAACACCACACCCACACTACCACACCCCCACAACCACACCACCACCACCACTACACCACACAACTGGTATATTAAATGCCACTTAACCCCCAAGCTCTGCACTCCTCCTATCAGGCCAGACTCGTCCTGGACCAACTATTCACTCGGGCATAATCTCACCAAAACAAAATGTAAAATTCGTCACACTACACAAAAGACAAAAGTATCGTTCACCACTCGACGACGACAGAGATAACTGGGTTAAAGTCACTCCAGCAAATGTTGGAAAATGTCATGAAAATGTACGTCACCTGGACATGAGGTCAGAATATGAGGTACTGAACATGAGGTCAGAACATGAGGTATTGAACAGGGAACATTCATGGACGAACCAAGCTCAAAGCTGCATGTTAAGTTTTTATGAAGGCTTGGCGAGGGAGTAATTGGGCTGGAAATTGGACTATTGAAAACCTTTACTCAACGACTTACGAAACCAGTACATCTTCCCTTAATCATGACGGCTTTGTTTACATTTATTAAACAGTTCACGAACTTGGAACTTCACAAACCACATTATTGTAATAACAACCTCGTAGAGTTTTAGAGCTCATATACTGCTTACGAAATGTAAACAAAGCCGAAATAATTGCTGAAAGATGTACAGGTTTCGTAATAGGTTGTGGTGATGACTCACCGGGCCAGACTATTGGCCTAGGTCGGGAACTGGGCTGTTGAGGCTAACACTGACCTATATCACCACCCGGTTAACTGGCTGGGCAGAGCAGCTAGGCTAAGAAGCTGGACTAGGAATGGAGGCTAGGAAGCTAGGCTAGGGATGGAGGCTAGCAAGTTAGGCTAGGGAGCTAGGCTGAGAAGTTAGGCTAGGGAGCTAGGCTGAGAAGTTAGGCGAGGGAGCTAGGCTAGTTAGTTAGGCTAGGGAGTTAGGCTAGGGACCTAGGCTAAGAAGTTAGGCTAGGGAGTTAGGCTAGGGAGCTAGGCTAGTTAGTTAGGCTATGGGGCTTGGCTAGGAAGTAAGGTTGGGAGCTGAACTATATAATAAACTAACGATAAAAGCCTCGGTACACTGAAGAAACAACACGGGATCCTCGCCTACATAAGCTGGGATTATATGGACGGGAATATAACACAGGCTCGCAGGCTGGGATTGTAAGCTGGGGTTACAGGCTGGCAAAATAAGCTGGGATCCCAGCTTGGAAACCAACTAGGCATCTAGGCTGCAACATAGGCTAAGGATCCTACAGGCGGTAACAAAGATGAGAGGAAATACGGGCAACTAAGCTGAGCTAAGCTGAGTTAGGCAGATGATCTAGATAGAAGAACTAGGTGCTACTGTAGGCTGGGGGATGATCAGAGATAACTTTTATAAGAGAGATTAACAGAGATTAACAGAGATTTTTATAAGAGAGATTACAGAGATTACCCCTCCTAGCTGAGCTAGGAGGGGTAAGCTAGGAGAGGTGAGCTAGGCCGGGATAATACTGGCACATAAAGATGCAAATGTGAGGCCACGCCCACGTGGGCGTCCCACACGGGCGTGGGGACCAGCAGCCCGCCCTCCCACTCTTCCGGGAACTCGCCCAGCTAAGAACAAACGGCAGGCTTTTTGTCGCCGGTTTCTTCATTGTTACATATGATCCACATAATGTTTTGTTATACAAATCGAAAACAAAAATCCGTGTCTGAGGGAGAGGTGGATCTTGGAGGAGCAGGGCGTGAGGAAGAGTTACAGTGTTACAGATGTACCAAATACAGATTATCACCGCCTGTGACGCTTGTAGAAAACCAGTGGTAGAAATTGATATATGGGTTTCATTAGCAGTGACAAAGAGAATACTTAAACAAATATCTAATGAAGATCTCACCGACCTAACAAATTCACAAAGACCTGAAAGTTGTAGCATTAATATTATGATAGATATCGTGAGGAGACATTCACATATGGGACTAATAGAACAAGAACCCGGCAATGTGATGTTATAGTGGCCAGAATACGCCTGAGATATAGACGTATCTGGCAGCTTTCTCAAACCCAAATGTCGAGTACACAATGTGTCAACTTTGTGCAAGAGAAAACATGCACTCTCTTGAACATTATATTGTAGAAGTCCCATACTGGCTGACTTTCACCCTCCTGGGCTAAGGTATGCTGAACTGTGTAATTACTATATGAGTACTGGAACACTTGATGATATATTGGACTTGTACCCAAGATTAACCATGTAATATATCAATTATACCATGTATGTATGTGATGTAACTATATAACCTGAGCTTGTAAAAGCACCTTCATCACCTTCAGTGATTAAGTGCTTAATTGCACACTAGTTTCTCTATCAGCTATCTCACCCTGTCAGAGTAAAAGAGACAAATGTATGTGAATGCATGTGTGTGTGTATATATATGTATGTATATATGTATATGTACGTATATATGTGTGTGTGTATGTATATGTATGTGTATAAAGTATATATGGAAGCTGATCAGAATTACATTTCACCTTTGTAAATGCACATTAATGACACTATGTAAGACACATCGAACACCTTATGTAGGGCATACGTAAATCTGTGTATCTATGTATTTACGTATGTAGGTTAGCTTAGCATTTTAAAAGCACCGAATCACCTTCTGTGGTTGATTGTTCAATAAACCCCTGAACTATATGTTTAACACATCTCTAACCCTGTCCATGGAGGACAGAAGAAAATGTATATATACTGGTTAGCATTGTAAATGTGTGGCCACGTCTGTGGTAGAAAATAATATAAAAAAAACCATCTGTGACGGTTACGTATATACACATCTCAGCCCCGCTCACCTTTGGTACAAATTTACAATGGCACCTTTACCGTGTGTTTTATACCATAAAACCAACTGAAACTATTAAAAGGTGTTCTGGGGGAGCCCCCAGGGGATAGGGGGAGCCCTGNACATATATACATAGGAATGTGTCTAGGTGACTATAAATAGGAGCTGCCCCGTGTGGACCACAATGCTTCTCCTGCAGTCCTGTATTCTCAACACACCCACACAGTACTGTGGACCAAGAGAACACAGTACTGTGGACCATGACAACACAGTACTGTGGACCAAGACAACACAGTACTGTGGACCAAGACAACACAGTACTGTGGACCATGACAACACAGTACTGTGGACCAAGACAACACAGTACTGTGGACCAAGACAACACAGTACTGTGGACCAAGACAACACAGTACTGTGGACCAAGACAACACAGTACTGTGGACCAAGACAACACAGTACTGTGGACCAAGACAACACAGTACTGTGGACCAATACAACACAGTACTGTGGACCAAGACAACACAGTACTGTGGACCAAGACAACACAGTACTGTGGACCAAGACAACACAGTACTGTGGACCAAGACAACACAGTACTGTGGACCAATACAACACAGTACTATGGACCAAGACAACACAGTACTGTGGACCAAGAGAACACAGTACTGTGGACCAAGACAACACAGTACTGTGGACCAATACAACACAGTACTGTGGACCAAGACAACACAGTACTGTGGACCAAGAGAACACAGTACTGGGGACCAAGACAACACAGTACTGTGGACCAATACAACACAGTACTGTGGACCAAGACAACACAGTACTGTGGACCAAGAGAACACAGTACTGTGGACCAAGAGAACACAGTACTGTGGACCAATACAACACAGTACTGTGGACCAAGACAATACAGTACTGTGGACCAAGACAACACAGTACTGTGGACCAAGACAACACAGTACTGTGGACCAAGAGAACACAGTACTGTGGACCAAGAGAACACAGTACTGTGGACCAAGACAACACAGTACTGTGGACCAAGACAACACAGTACTGTGGACCAATACAACACAGTACTGTGGACCAAGACAACACAGTACTGTGGACCAAGAGAACACAGTACTGTGGACCAAGACAACACAGTACTGTGGACCAATACAACACAGTACTGTGGACCAAGACAACACAGTACTGTGGACCAAGAGAACACAGTACTGTGGACCAAGACAACACAGTACTGTGGACCAATACGACACAGTACTGTGGACCAAGACAACACAGTACTGTGGACCAAGAGAACACAGTACTGTGGACCAAGAGAACACAGTTCTGTGGACCAATACAACACAGTACTGTGGACCAAGACAACACAGTACTGTGGACCAAGACAACACAGTACTGTGGACCAAGACAACACAGTACTGTGGACCAAGACAACACAGTACTGTGGACCAAGACAACACAGTACTGTGGACCAAGACAACACAGTACTGTGGACCAAGACAACACAGTACTGTGGACCAAGACAACACAGCCCTCCCAGACAGCGCCCCCCCCCCCCAACACACACACACCAGAAATAGCTGGTGTACATGAGGGAGCGAGCCTTGGCAAGCAGAAGCCTGCATTTCCCAGTATTTATCTCCAAACTCTCATTCTCCCATCTTTGTCTGACGTCAGTGTACTACTCACCTGGTTGTACTCACCTAGTTGTGTTTGCGGGGGTTGAGCTCTGGCTCTTTGGTCCCGCCTCTCAACCGTCAATCAACTGATGTACAGGTTCCTGAGCCTATTGGGCTCTATCATATCTACATTTGAAACTGTGTATGGAGTCAGCCTCCACCACATCACTGCCTAGTGCATTCCATTTACTTACTACTCTGACACTGAAAAAGTTCTTTCTAATGTCTCTGTGGCTCATTTGGGTACTCAGCTTCCACCTGTGTCCCCTTGTGCGTGTACCACCCGTGTTAAATAATCCATCCTTGTCCACCCTGTCAATTCCCCTGAGAATTTTGTATTTTGTGTGTACGCGCGCGCGTGAGTGCGTGTACTAACCTAATTTGTACTTGCCTTTTTGTGTCTGCAGGACCGAACATTAGCTCTTGGATTCCACCTTTGTATTGGGCGGTTGTCTAATGCAATGACTGCTGGCCTTTTGTGTGAGTGTGTTTTGGGGGTTCCTACCTAACAGAGTTTATAGAGTCGTGTTTCATCTCCTGGGACCTGACTTTCCATCTGTCGGTCGTCTAATGCAGGACTCCCTACCCCTTGGTTACAAGGAATACGTTCTATTAAAAACTTTCTAATATGGACGGTGGACGAGTGGTTCTGTTATGGGTAGAACAAGAGCTTGTGTTGCTTGTGACGAGCAACACAAGGAGGCAACACAAAACAAGCAACACCAATAAATATATATGAAAGCCAATGTGGTGGGTTTGTGGGCCTGCGGGCCGCTCCAAGCAACAGCCTGGTGGGCCAAGCTCTCACAAGTCGAGCCTGGCCTCGGGCCGGGCTTGGGGAGAAAAACAACTCCCAGAACCCCATCAAGCAGGTGTCCAATGTAACTATCTGTGACTTTCATCGTTCATGACTCGTCAATATTAGATCTTCTGAAGCCAGGTGTGTGGGAGAGTTGAGGCCAGGTGTGTGGGAGAGTTGAAGCCAGGTGTGTGGGAGAGTTGAGGCCAGGTGTGTGGGAGAGTTGAGGCCAGGTGTGTGGGAGAGTTGAGGCCAGGTGTGTGGGAGATGAGGCCAAGTGTGTGGGAGAGATGAGGCCATATCCACCCCATACCCATCCTGTGGGTGGTAGTGGACCCCATACCCATCCTGTGGGTGGTAGTGAACCCCATACCCATCCTGTGGGTGGTAGTGGACCCCATACCCATCCTGTGGGTGGTAGTGGACCCCATACCCATCCTGTGGGTGGTAGTGGACCCCATACCCATCCTGTGGGCGGTAGTGGACCCCATACCCATCCTGTGGGCGGTAGTGGACCCCATACCCATCCTGTGGGTGGTAGTGGGCCCCATACCCATCCTGTGGGTGGTAGTGGACCCCATACCCATCCTGTGGGTGGTAGTGGACCCCATACCCATCATGTGGGTGGTAGTGGACCCAATACCCATCCTGTGGGTGGTAGTGAACCCCATATCCATCCTGTGGGTGGTAGTGGACCCCATACCCATCCTGTGGGTGGTAGTGGACCCCATACCCATCCTGTGGGTGGTAGTGGACCCCATACCCATCCTGTGGGTGGTAGTGAACCCCATATCCATCCTGTGGGTGGTAGTGGACCCCATACCCATCCTGTGGGCGGTAGTGGACCCAATACCCATCCTGTGGGCGGTAATGAAAAAAAAATTTTAAAGGGCGCATAATAGGCTCAGGAACTGCACCTTAAAATTAATTTAGCTAAGCAAGTTACGGTCTTGATAAGCTAGTTACACAGTTTAATGAATTATTACATCAACAAACAATGGATTCGTGAGCCATTGTACCCCAGTGAGCCACTCTTAAACAATTATTGTTATTATAGTAACTGTTTGGCCGAACGATCCAACAGCCGTTGTTAGAGGCAAAATAGTTCATGTTTTGTACTTTATTTTAAAGAGTGCGAGAAAAACGCAAAAAACAAATCTAACTTAAACTTTCTTAGGTTTAGTATAGTATATATGTGTACTATATTAGGCCTAAGACAGCGTGTGTTAGGCATAGGGTTGCTTGGGCAGGTTAGGTTCTTTGGTTATATTTCAGATTTTCCAGAAGCCCATTTGGGCGATTTGAGTAAGACCAAGTGTGAACCTTCAGAGCCAACACAGCTCGCTTGACCAAATGCTTGCACTCAGTACTCTCAGTTGAGGAAGATTGGCGGCACTCACCATGCCAACAGCAGAACAAAAGGACTTGAGGCGAGCGGCGCCAAAGAGATAAGATTCACCAAAGGATTCAAGTGAAGGATGAGCTGACCCGAGCGACACATTTAGAAAGCAAGACGACGATCAGTCTAGAAATGAGGCCATTGGACAAGGAGGTGGACGACTGTAAGTGGGACGGTGACGTTTGGGCAATAAGGAGCAGGGCGTCGTTACATTAAGTGGCCGTGAAATAAGCCCGTGTATGCTAATAGCAGTTGCTTCTATAATCTCTTCTCTTAACTCATTCTAATTGGTTACGACTCTTACACTGGCATGTCTTCCAGCTGATTAATTTGTCTTGTTGTGTGTCGCTTGTCTGCTCTCTCTCATCCTCCACACACCTTATTTATCACCTTTTATCACTTCTTATCATATCCTCCACTCTACTTACCCCCTTGTGCAGTGTGTGGGTAGGTTACCACAGCTGCTCTCTACACGTCAAGGGTATTCATACTGGGGTACATGTATCCGGGGTGCCCATACTGGGATACATGTACCTGGGTACCCATACTAGGGTACATGTACCTGGGGTGCCCATACTGGGGTACATGTACCTGGGGTGCCCATACTGGGGTACACGTACCGTCAGTGCTCTCTCTAGTGTTCATACGTCACAAGGTTACTGCATGTCTTGACTACTTGCTGTTTCTTGCTATTCTTCCCGACTCATTCCATGTTGTTTACACTTGTTATTCTCACTCGCTGAGTTCTGTAACTCTGTTCCACGTCCTCTTGCTCCTCTGCCTCAAACTGTGAACTCCTAGTGTACACACTGTTCTGTAAACCCAGTTTACCTTTACACAATGAAATCACAATCATGTGACATATCCACGGGAATATTTGTGGAGCAGGGCGGTGGGACAGTTCCGGGGGGGGGGGGGAGACCCCACACTCCACCCCGTGGTCCACCATACGCTAAGACATGAATATGGAGGCTTGGTGCCTCCATATTCTTAGTGGGTTCGGCCAGACTTCAGGTTGTGTAACTTGTGTGCATATCGTGGTCCATGGGTTAAGGCGGGCGTCTGGGTGGGTGACCGAGGGTTCGATCCCATCGCCCTGATCCAAAGATTTGTCCTCAGAGTTGCCTGTACAAGAAGCATCACTTCAGGTGTGGTGTTGACGTCGTGCCCTGTACAAGAAGCATCACTTCAGGTGTGGGTATTGACGTCGTGCCTGTACAAGAAGCATCACTTCAGGTGTGGGTGTTGACGTCGTCGCCCTGTACAAGAAGCATCACTTCAGGTGTGGTGTTGACGTCGTGCCCTGTACAAAGCATCACTTCGGGTGTGGGTGTTGACGTCGTGCCCTGTACAAGAAGCATCACTTCAGGTGTGGGTGTTGACGTCGTGCTTGCCATTGTTGTCTCCAGGAAGTGCCAGGTGTTGTGGTGATGGGGTAGTGGTTATGGTACCCGCCACTCCTCTGCCAGTAATGTGGGTCCCCGTCAGTAATGCAAGGACTAGTTCCACACCATCACGTCTCTCCAAACTCATCTCACATTCACCATTCACTATTTTTGTGACTCACCAAGTATCAGGCCTGGTATACATGGGGCCAGGATCTATCTTGCTTTTTTTTATTGTCCCCGCGGCCCGGTCCTCGACCAGGCCTCCACCCCCAGGAAGCAGCCCGTGACAGCTGACTAACACCCAGGTACCTATTTTACTGCTAGGTAACAGGGGCATAGGGTGAAAGAAACTCTGCCCATTGTTTCTCGCCGGCGCCTGGGATCGAACCCAGGACACAGGATCACAAGTCCGCGTGCTGTCCGCTCGGCTGACCGGCTCCCGGTCATCTAGGATTCGTCTAGTATTTACACAACCAGTTAAGAAACGTGTACATCTTTCCTCAAGTATGGTGGCTTACATATACTGTATTAAACAGTTAACGAGCACCACAGCAATACGAGGTTGTTTTATAACATAACAATAATAACCTGGCAAGTGGAGTTTCCGAGCTCGTAAACTGTTTAATAAATGTGAACAAGTGGACAGATGTGTAGACGGAGGGAGAGGATAAGCGAGCCCCACACGGTCACAGGAGACACCGGCGCCGGAAACACAATCACAAGCCATGATAAAGTATCAAGGAACATATAGTGAATAAACATTACCTTCCTCGCCCTTGGCAGTCTTGTCGTTGGTGTCGTGTGCTGGCCTGCCGGGCCCCTGAGGCTCCGCTGCCCGCCGCCCGCCACCACCACCGCCGCCGCCGCCCTCCACCGCCGCCACACCCAACCTGCCCAACACAACATTGAAATCATTCAAAATCACTACTATATACCACTAAGAAATAAATTGGAGTAATGCAGGGGTTTGAACCAGCCGATATACTGAGTAGCTTTTTGTGCTGTGGTGGCCGAGTGACTTACGGCAAGCGTCTGGCTGGTACTGGCTAGAACGCTCGTTCAAATCTCTCAATGTTCTAACTGATTTTCTCATTTATGTAACTTATATGATCAACCCACGATATGGTTCAGGGGGAGAAATTAAATAAAAAATGTATATTCACAATATACGTCAGACCCAATTAGGAATGTGCATCTGTTGTTTAGGAGTTATCTAATCTATCAAAGGATTAAAAATACAACAAATTCGTTATAGGATATAATAGATGCTCACCTCCCTAAGCCTAAAATTTATTACATTATGTCCTAACCTTTAAAAAGGGTTTATTGGAACAGTGGGCATTCTTCTCGACTTATAGTAGGGGATAATGGGTTCGATTCCCCGGCGGGACAGAAACGATTAAGCATGTTTATTTCCACCTAAAGCCGCTATTCACCTAGCAGTAAATAGGTACCTGGGAGTTAGGTAACTGTTTGTTGTGGGGGGGGCCTGTATACAGAAAGACAGAAAAGGCTGTTATACATGTATACTTAAGGCTGTGTTGAGGTCCCCCCAAGTCCAACTACTGACCCTCCCCAGGATGCAATCCCCCAAGTTACCTAACTCCCAGGTACCTATTTACTGCAGGGTGAACAGAAGCATTACCAACCATTTCTCTCCCGTCGGGAATCGAACCTCTTATCCCCAATTATGAGTCGATAACGAAGCCAATTGCACTACAAGATCCTATTATTACCAAACCCAATTTATAATGGACACCAGTTATGTAATAAGTTATTTTGTAAATGATTAATTGTAAATTTGTGATTTTGTGAATATTTTGGCGTGTGCATGGCACAAGTGAGAGGCCCATCCTGGAAAATGGTCAAGAGGCGTGGCGCCTGGCGCTCCTGTCAGCCAGGCTTCACACAACAATATCTAATGAAATGCCAGGTCTGACCAACCATTCTAGCCACAACATTAATTCCCACTACATTATTAGGAGTGCTTGCTTAGTTAAAGGTTAAATTTTTTCGCTGGGTTTAGTGCAGGCGGGAGAGGCTTGGGAAGAATAGCGGACCGCCGCACGAAAACACACACCTTCTCTTCCCTGCATCGTGGGAAATGACCACATTATATCCCGCCCCCTCTAACCCAACATGACAAAACCAACAGCCAAGTGCGGAGCTGGAGCATAAAATTTACCTCAAGCGAGATTGATGGCGCATGCTGAGAGTGCTCCCCATCGCCAACCATATACGCTCAAAGCTCCCTACATCTGCTGTCCGCCTCTCCTCTCACTGTCCTCTCCTCGTATATATGCCATACATAATTTTAGGCAACTTGTAACACCCGGCATCTCCCCCTCGACCGGTGACTGTGGCCAGCCTGCCATAGGACAGCCCTGCTGACTCCTGTGACACTCAACTGTGAACAACGTGTGTACTCATCCCATTACCCGCTCTGACTAGCACTATGCTCAGGATTGGCGCGTCCACTGACCCCATCCCCAGACCTCCAGTAACAGCTATTCATACTGATAATGGCGCCAAAGAGCCTCC